>OZ030019.1:78131108-78273608 GCA_964023405.1 Apodemus agrarius | reverse complement strand
GTGTGTGAGGGGTTATCTTGATTATCTAACTGAGGTGAGAAAACCCACTAACTGTGGGTGATACCTTTCCTTGTCAGTGGCCTTGGGCTCTATAAAATTGAGGAAGGAGCTAAGTGCTAGAAGTGTGCGTCCATTGCTTTCTTCTGACTGTGAACATAATGTGCTTCTCGCTGCTAGCTGTCTTGACTTCTTGCTGTGATAGGCTGGACCTCAAACGATGAGCTAATATAAACACTTCCTTCCTTAAGCTGCTTTTGTCAGAGTATTTTTATCCCTTTAATGAATTCTATTTAACAAAACCTAGTTTTGCATTCCTGTAAAGGTTTCAAAATATATTTCTTTAAATTATTGCACATATAAGATAAATCAAACACCGAGTCTGCTGTACCACAGCCCCTCCCCAGAATATAGCCACCATTCATTCGGTCTCTGTTGGGGGCAGGGATAGACATAGTTAACAGGAGTATCTAAAAACCTGGACTGCTTATAGTGTGTTCCCGGGCTTGTCTGGAACCTATGATTTGGCTTGATGTCGCAGGCACTGCACAAATACTTTGAATCAACAGTTATTAGCTAGCCAAAACATCAGCCCACTCCAGGTATTTATGGTGGACATCAAAGACTAAGCAATGAAATGAGCACGTGTAGCAGACTACAGAGTAAGGGAGCTTTCTTAACAGAAAAGCCACAGGGTTTTTCTTCACAGTCCTTTACAACTGCCTCAGGTGTGAAATACAGCTGACTTCCATAAAAGCTCACTCTCCTGTGATTTTTAATGTTCTGAGGTTCTTTGGCTCACACTCATGCTCACAATGACCCCTTCACACTGCAATCCAACAAACCTCAAAGAAGATATCCACACAAACATAAAAATAACATCAAAAATAATAGGAAGCAACAATCACTATACCTTAATATCTCTTAACAACAATGGACTCAACTCCCCAATTAAAAGACATAGACTAATGAAATATTTCTCATGTAAATCTTCAATTTTATCAGAAAATGTTTGTAATTCCCCCTTTAATAGTAATGTTTTTTTTTTTTTTATGTCTACCATAAGACTGAATCAGGTCAGACCTGAATCATGGCTGACACACAGAGGTTAGATAATCCTTATTTTGACTGAGAAGTGTTGAAGGGTTTTCAAAATACAGGTAATTAACTCATCATTTCTTCAATGAAATATTGGCACTTAAAAAATAACAAAATAGCATAATGCTTATAAAGATATAAATGGTACGTCTACTTTAATGTTAATCACATGGTATATAATCCTCATATTCAAGATATTATTTTATTTCCTGATGATCCTAAATATGATAGGCTATTTTATTGTTTTTGAGACTTTTTAATAACGAGCATTTATACATAATAAGTTATCGTTGTTAAATAGAAAATTATATAAAAAATCAAGTATGGAAGATTAGCACTAATACATCTCAAAATAATTTAATAACACTGTTACCAGAGGTAAATATAAAGGGCCAGCCCATAAATATAAGCAATCTCCTTTCTTTTCTTTTAATTGAAAATGGAAGTAAAAACACTTTGTGATAAAATTAAAGATTTACATGGAAACTATTTCATATAAATATGTTAAAATTGACAATTTTCATGGAAAATTAAAGAGTAAAGTGGTAGACATGTGAAACATTGCTAAATTAATTGAAATATGGAATAGAAACATTTTATGATAGAATTGAAGATTTATGTGGAAAATATTTCTGATGAAATTGTAGAAAAATATAGAAAAGCATGTTTGAATTGAAGCTTATTGTGGAAAATTTTATATAGATATAATAATGGTTGGCATAAAAGTATTCCTAAGTTGATTGAAAGTGGGACTATAAACATTTTCTTTCAAACTTGAAGATTCACATGGAAAATATTTCTGATAAAATTGAAGAAATATATAGAAAAACATGTTAAAATTAAAGATTATCATGGAAATTATACAGATAAAATAATAGGCATAAAGTTAATTCTAAGTTGATTGAAGGTGAAATTATAAACATTTTCAGATAACATTGAAAATTTACATGGAAAATATTTCTGGTAAAATTCAAGAAATATATAGACAAACGCGTTAAAATTGACTATTTCATGGAAAATTTTACATATAAAATGGTAGATATAAAAACTAAATTAATTGAAGGTGGAATTAGAAACATTTGTGATAAAAATCAAAGATTTATATTAAAAACATTTCTGATAAAATAGAGGAGATATATAGAAAGACATTAAAATTGAAGATTATCATGAAAAATAATGCAGATAAAATGGTAGACATAAAAAAGCATTACTAAATTAATTAAAAGGGGAATTACAAACATTTTCTGATAAAATTGAAGATTTACATGAGAAATATTTCATTAGTCTATGTCTTTTTATTGGGGAGTTGAGTCCATTGTTGTTAAGAGATATTAAGGAATAGTGATTGTTGCTTCCTATTATTTTTGATGTTATTTTTATGTTTGTGTGGATATCTTCTTTTAGGTTTGTTGGAAAAAGATTACTTTCTTGCTTTTTCTAGAGTGTAGTTTCCCTCCTTGTGTTGGCATTTTCCATCTATTATCCTTTGTAGGGCTGGAATTGTGGAGAGATATTGTGCAAATTTGGTTTTATCATGGGATATCTTGGTTTCTCCATCTATGATGATTGAGAGTTTTGCTGGGCATAGTTGCCTGGGCTGGCATTTGTGTTCTCTTAGGGTCTGTATTAGGTCTGCCCAGGATCTTCTCACCAGAGATGATCCTGATGGCTTTTGTTCAGTTCCTTCCCTTAATTGTTTGTATTTTCCTGTAATTCTTTAAGGGATTTTTGTGTTTCCTCTTTAAGGGCTTTTACCTGTTGACCAATGTTCTGTATTTCTTTAAGGGAGTTATTTAAGTCTTGCTTGAAGCCTTCTATCAGCATCATGAGATACGATTTTAAGTCCCACTCTTGCTTTTCTGGAGTGTTGGGGTATCCGGGACTTGCTATGGTGGGAAAACTGGGTTTTGATGTTGCCATATGGCCTTGGTTTCTGTTGGTAGTGTTCTTGTGCTTGCCTTTCAACATCTGGTTATCTCTGGTGCTAGTTGTATTGTTGTCTCTGGCTAGAATTTGTTCCTCCTGTGGGCCCGTTGTGGAATCTCCTGGCTCCCTGGTGCAAATGGCGGCTGGAAGACTTCTGTCCCAGCTGCTCCACTGATCTTATGCCCTGTGTGCTCTTAACTGGTCCTCCAGAGAGAAAGTGGAGATCTCACCTCTGTGCTAAGAAGTGGAGATCACTCTCTCCTGGTGGGCTGTGCACAGAAGGCTGTAGAGTCGTCTCCTGGCTCCCTGGTGTCAATGCCATCTCCTCTCTTGTTTCACAAGTAAACTATTCTTTCTTACATTTTTGGCAGGCAATTTTGCTTGTGATACTTGAACATCGATAAAGCTTTGTCATACAAGGCAATAAAAAAAATCACAGCTTTAAATTACAGTTTGAAGGTAGCAGCAGCATGTTCTCCAGTGAGCGTGGGCCCATGCTCAGCGGCACTCCCTGCTACTGCTGAGCTTTGTAGCTTCGCCAAGTTATTTAACTTCCCTGGGCTTCACTTTACTTTTGTAGAAAATAAAAGGGCCCAAAAAGACACTTAAAATCTTCTTTTCTCCTAAATTATGTCATTTGATGAGTTAATCCTACCGTAATAAACAGATGGTTAATGTCAAGTTGGCAGGACCTGAATCGCCCAGTGGATAGACCTCTGGTCACATCAGTGAGGAGGGTGTTGTAGAGTGGATTGATTGAGGTTGGATAGCTCACCTTGAATATGGACGGTGTCCTCCATGGGCTAGGATTCTACATAGAATAAAAAGACGGTAAATTGAGCACCGGCATGCCTCTCTCACTGCTTCTCAGATGCAGACGGTATGTGACCTGCTGCCTCACTCCATCACCACGTTCTTTCTCCATGACTCACAGTGCCCTCAAACTGAATCCGCACAGACCCTTCCTTCTGTAAGTCGCTCTCCTCAGGCATTCTTTCAAGGCAAGGAGGAGAATAACTAATACAAACACTGGCTTACCAACAAAGATTTCTTTGAAACCTGTGCATATCGGGATTGAAATGAATCCTACCTCCCATTCCACCCCTCCACCATGTTCTCACCTTGCCCCCAGGATTCTATTCTTTCTCTCCTGCTATGCCATAAACCTAGTTAACACAATGAGAAATGACCTTACAGAACAAGGGGGTGTGTTGTATGTATTTATGTTTGAAAACCTGAGAATGACAATTTTGTTTCACAGACTCTTTGTACTTTCCCCATGGTTTTACACACATCAGGCAAGACTTTCTTGTTCTTGTTCTTGTTCTTGTTCTTCTTGTTCTTCTTCTTGTTCTTCTTGTTCTTGTTCTTGTTCTTGTTCTTGTTCTTCTTGTTCTTGTTCTTGTTCTTGTTCTTGTTCTTGTTCTTCTTCTTCTTCTTCTTCTTCTTCTTCTTCTTCTTCTTCTTGCTCTTCTTCTTGTTCTTCTCTTTTCTTCTCTTATTTTCTTCTCTTCTTCTTGTTCTTGTTCTTTTTGTTCATCTCCTTGTTCTTGTTCTCCTTCTCCTCCTTCTCCTCCTCCTCCTTCTCCTCCTTCTCTTCCTCCTCCTTTTTCTTCTCCTTCTCCTTCTCCTTCTCCTTCTCCTTCTTTTTCTTCTTCTTCTTCTTCTTCTTCTTCTTCTTCTTCTTCTTCTTCTTCTTCTTCTTCTTCTTCTTGTTTTTCAAGACAGGGTTTCTCTGTATAACCCTGGCTGTCCTGGAACTCACTCTGTAGACCAGGCTGTCCTCAAACTCAGAAATCCACCTGCCTCTGCCTCCCAAGTGCTGGGATTATAGGCGCGTGCCACCACTGCCCGGTCTGGCAAGACTTCTACCACTGGGCAGTAGCCACACTTCTTCCCCTACCCCTCTTTTTTAAGTATAAAAAAATTAAAATTTCAAAAACTGATACAGGGTTTTACTACATTGCCCATGCTGGCCTTGAACCCATTTTATAGCCCAGGTGATCATGTCTGAATTTCCTAAATATCTAGGAGTGCTACCAGGCCTGGCAAGAATTGTTCTCTTGTTTACTGTTTTATTTATAATTTTTACATTTGTATATATCATGTGAAAGAAAATATATTTCTTATTTTAGTTGACTTTAACCCTATAAAATAATATTATATGTGATATAAATTTGAGAGGTATATTTGAGATAAATTTGGTGTGGTGGCTTGAATATGCTTGACCCATAGGAGGTGTGGCCTTCTTAGAATAGGTGTGGCCTTGTTGGAGGAAATGTGTCACTGCGTAGGTAGACTTTTAGGGCTCCTAGTGCTTGAGCTCCACCCAGTTTGGAAGAGACCCTCTTCCTAGCTGCCTACAGGAGAGTTTCTTCCTGCTGCCTTTGGTTCAGGATGTAGAACTCCCAGGTCCTTCTCCAGCACCATATCGGCCTGGGCTCTTCCATGCTTCCCACCATGATGACAATCGTGAGCCTCTGGACCTCTAAACCAGCTCCAATGAAATGTTGTACTTTATAAAAGTTGCCTCGGTCATAGTGTCTCTTCTCAGTAATGAAACGGTAAGTAAGACATTTGGGGAGGATTCTGATTCTCCAGTTAATATTACATAGCTAATCTCTGATCACATGACTGGAAGTTAAACGTAATAGTATTATAATGAGTTATATGAGTGTGAATTAAATACTTATATTTTGCAATTTGTGAAAGACAGCAACAGAAATTTGACTAACCTGCTCCCCCCTCCCTGCTTCGTGAGGTTTTCATGAAAAAAAAAATCTCACGAAGCTAAGACAGGAGCCAGGTTTAATGTAACACTACAATGATGGGATGAGAGGGGGTTTATTTTGTGTGTGTGTGTGTGTGTGTGTGTGTGTAATTATTTCCTTGATAAATTTTCCAGATTCACTTTTTGTGACTTTTATTAAAAACAACAACAACAACAACAACATATTTTTGGGGAGGGGAGCAGGTAGGGAGACACAGTTTCATGCAGCCCAAGCAAGCCACAAATTTAAGATGTAGTCAGGGATAGCCACAAACTCATCCCCCTGCCTCAATCCCCCTGACTGCTGGGATTACAAACATGTGCTATCATGCCAAGCTTATTTTTTAATCACTTTATTTCTTCTTGCTGACAGAATAATGTCCCTTAAGTCAGTCTGTTTCCAAATCCTCCAAGTTTTCACATTGATACACAACACTGTGGCCACTAGATGGCCATCTTTCCCCTCTCATGTCTCCTTGGCAAAGATTCTGCTTTTGAGTAAATACATCTTTTACAGGGCTTACTTATTTTTACTAAAATTGCTTTCATGACAAGGATTCAAGCCTACAGCCACTTCATCCAGCTGGGTGGGCATTTTAAGAGGTATGAGCGAAGCAAAGCGACTGTCACTGTAAATAAATGGAAAGTGGAAGGAGTTCTTAAACAATGAGTTTGCGCCGTGCGGCATCACTTGGCCTTCTGCATTATGTAAATAAATGCACAGGGATCAAGTTTCTGGCAGGAAAGGCCTGAGTGAGGAGTCCGGAGTGGACGTGGCTCGGGTTCGACTGGCGACATTCATCAGGGTCCCTCGAGTGCACTCTCTACCAGCTCCTGTCTGTCTTTCTTTCTTTTTTTTTTCCTTTTCCTTCCACACTCTCTAGTCCTGTCATTTATCCAGGACTGCAATTTATCCCCTTAGTTACAATAGTCAGTTAAGTAAACCAACAAATCATTCAGGCCACACTGGTAGAGTCCTATTTCCAGAATGTTTTTGGTGAGAAACCGATAGTAATTACAATTGCTTGCTTTTTCCGCCACCCAGAGACAATCACTGGCCAATAGGTTTATACTTTCACGTCTTTCTTTATATGTTTCAATATTCCATTTACTTTTTATGGGGGTGGGTGGGGTACTTTATAGTGTACACAAGGGGAGGTCACAGGAGGGTTTGAGTCTCTCCCATCATGAATTCCACATTCCAGGCTTTAAACTCAGGCTGTCAGGCTTGGAGGCAAATGCTTTCACCTGGTGAGCCGTCACGATGGCCCCTTTCCATTATTATTCTGTATAAATGTGTATAAAGATATGTCGAAACAACATTTTGATCAAACGTGTATTTTCTTCACAGTATACTTCCGTTAGCATTTCTATTTTAAACTTCTTCTATGTACTTAATTTTTGCTTTATTGTGAGACAGGGTTTCATGTACCCCTGGCTGGCCTCAAACTCACGGTGTAGCCTATATGACCCTGAGCACAGGATTCTCCTGCCTTTACCTCCTGAGGCCACGGATGGTAGAAGAGAAGCACAGTGGTTTAAATATTACTGGGGATTGAACCCAGGTACTCAAACAACAGCTACAGCTCTAGCCCAAACATACGTGCGTGTTCTTTGAATGTTAAATTTGTTCTCAGGCTTTATATATAATGGATTCTGTTACCCCAACTCCTACCCTCCTGCCAAGGAGCAGCCTCATCTTGGGGAGGGGTTCTTGAGAGAAGGAACTTTGAAACAAACAACTGGAAGTCAAATCATGGGCTACACACTGATGGCCTAAGTTCTGCTGGAGACAGCTTTTAGATTCTCCCTCCCCCTCCCCCCTTCTCCTCTCTCCTCCTCCCCCTCCCCTTCCCCCTGTGTCTCCCCCTGTCTGTCCCCTGTCTTTCCCTCTTGTCAGCCTTCTCTGGAGATTTCCAGATATCTCTCTGCTCAAGACAGCTTTTTTTTTGAATTCTAAAAATCTTCTGAATAGCTCACCTTTTGGAGATGAAAAGACCAGTCTTATTTACATATCAGTTCAGTCATTACCCTAGGTTCCCTTTAGATCATCCCATGAATCAGCATCTCATTTTCCCAGCCCCTTGATTCTTAGGAAGAGTTAATAAGTACAAGCACAACCAATAAGATAGCTGGGTGGTACCCTGCCCTGAAATTACCATTCCTACAATGCCAGGGCCTGGACTGAAACTCCAGCTGTCCCAGGGTAACCTTGAACTCAGGAATCTGCCTGCCTTTGTAAGCATAAACCAAAAATCTTAGCTAGATGCCTCTTGCTCTGCATTCACCACTCCCTAAATCTCTCATGGTGCAGCCGCCTCTGTTCTTTTAGGTCTGTATAGCTCCTTACCTAATTCACATTGTGTCCTTACATTTTGCATAGTTGAAAAATTATATATTTTTGAACTCATGCTTTCAGCATTCTCTCCCACAGCCTTAAGGGCTGTCCCGAAGGCCACAATGCTCTATCATTTTGCTGAGACATTAGACACACCCTTGCCTCCCGGACTCCTGCTGTCTCTGATTATCAATGGGGTCATTAACCCTGGCAGAAAGACCATTCTTTGCAGGAAGAACATAAAAGTATGTATATTATTGTACAAGCAAAGCTTATGTCCACAGCGACCATCCACACTCGAGGAGACCCATGCCTGCTGGCTCTGGTCCAGGGCCGGGATCCATGCCATTCCATCTCTCACATGGCCAAGCTGGGCATCCTCATCAACTTCTTTCCTTCCTACATGCCTGTGACATACTAGGTTTAGCCTGGGCTGTCTGTATGACCATTGGTTTGTAAATATGCATGGGAGCCTGGGTTCTACCCAGAAGCTATCATCAGCTAGTAGTTCAGCATGGAGGGGGAGCCCCCTAGGACCTGTCCCCATTGGTGACTGACTATGGATGGGTCTGTTCTTGCACAGACCCAGTAGTCAACCACAAGTGCTATGAGCTCAGATCCGAACTAGCCGTGTCACACCCAGAAGATGGCACTTCGAAGCCCTCTCCCTGTACTCCAGCCCTTACATTGTTTATTCCTTTCTCTCCCCGAGCTTGAGAGGGGCTGGTGTGCATGTCTTGTTAAGGGTTGGACACTCAATTCACTTAGAAACTTTTACATTTATTCCCCTTTCATCGTGTTTTCACTTTTGTCCTGACTACATCACAATTCTTTCTAGTAACTGATCTCTTAGAACACTCTGTCCAGAGATTCTCAACTTTAACTTTGATATTCAAAATTGCTCTGCGGGGCAGCGGTGGCACAAGCCTTTAATCCCAGCACTTGGGAGGCAGAGGCAGGCAGATTTCTGAGTTCAAGTCCAGCCTGGTCTATAAAGTGAGTTCCAGGTCAACCATGGCTATACAGAGAAACCCTGTCTCCATAAACCAAAACCAACCAAACAAACAAAACAAAATTGCTCTAATTTTTTTCTAATAAATCTAATTCAAAGACTTGTAATTTCTTAACTTTATCTTTTTTAATCATCTTTCATGAAAAAAATATTTCAAGTTGCAGTTTGTTTTGGGAGAAGATATTCTAACTGGGCAACTCATAGACAGAGTTTAAGCTCTTGATTAACAAATGCGCTGTAGGCAGATGTGGTACTCACACCCCCATCTGCTGGCCATTCTGGTCACTGCAGGAGGCTGAAGATAACCAGCCGGCCATGCCAATAAAGTACTGGGCTGAGCTGCGGGTGGGTGGGTCAGGAAGGCAATGGTTTTTCTGGTCGTTGTCGCATTTTTTTTCTGGTCATTGTAGCATTTGTATTTGGTAATCCAGTTCAAACACGTAAATGGATGAGTTTAAAGTTATGTTGGGTATTTGGGAGTGTTGTGAACTCGCCAACAAAATCAGAATTAAACATTTTTTGATAATAATGAATTGCTTCAATAAAAGATTAAGACAAAAATTGGGTATTCTACAATTAGTTTGATTGGGGTTAACATTTTAGTGCTTAAAGTGTCCCTTCTAATGAAAGAAGTTTGGTAATTTTTATTTCTTGATTTTTATCCCTACTAAAGTGGAAAGTGGAATCTTTAACAACATATTTGAAATTTATCATCCCATTATTCCTATTGTCTCAGTTTTACTTAACCATATTTCCTTATTTATAAATGAAAAAATCAATCTTAGAACAAGACTACCTGTGGTGGCTGGAATGAGAAATGTACCCCATAGGTCCATTGCTGGAATACATGGTCCTCAGTTGGTGGCCCTGCTGTGGGGTGGGTTATGGCATAGCCCTGTTGGAGGAAGTACCACACTGTGGGTAGGATTTGGGAGTACAGAGCCTCGATCTTCTTCCGGTGTGCTCTTCCTGCTTCTTGTTCGCTGTTGAAGATGTTATCTCTCAGTTTCCTTCTCCTGATATTTGCTGCTATGCCTCCCCACCATGACAGACTCTTATACCTCTGAAACTGTAGGCCAAAATGGCCTCTTTGTTCCGTGAGTTGTTTTAGTCATGGGGTTTTATCACTGCAATTGAAGAGTAACTCAAGCACTACTCATTCTACTAAAATCCACACAGACACTGTCAGTATTACATACATACATCCTCATTTCTATAATAATATTATTTCTCCCTTCTTCTGAGATGTTCTCTGAAACTGAAGGTGTGCATGCTTGTGTGTGTGTGTGTGTGTGTGTGTGTGTGTGTGTGTGTGTCAGCATCTTATTTGGGGCTGAGCACTCAATAGGCTGCTATTCTCTTTGACCAGTTATGTGTCTCCGCATTAGCCACCCACCACAGCGGAGAGAAGCTTCTTTGGTTAAAGTTGAGGGCAGCATTAACCCATTTGTAGAATCACAAATATTTAAAAGGAGCTTGGTATCATGTCACTCAGCAAAACAGCTATAGTAGGTTCTCCCTGAAGACCTGAGACCTTTCAAATCATGGACTTTTGACCAGGTTTAGAGTACCAGGCCTCAATTCTTTTACATGGATTCGGCCTTAAACCTAACCCTAAAGGAGTTGGTTATCCCTATAACCTTCATGCTATTATTTATTGTATGAGTGCTAGCCTTAAGAATTAAGTAGAGGCTGAAGTACATGTATATGACTTAGACATGCAAATTAAGAGGGAAGAGGCCATGAAAATTGCTTCCAGATTAGGTTGGATATCCCAATGCAACTTGCATTTTTAGATTTACAACACCTCATGTCTGCGTAAGCTCACCCCACTCTTAATCAGTGAGAATTAAACAACCTACAAGCTCAGTTCACAGCTTGAAGTCCAGCTTCATCGCTGGGATTAGAAGGCTCTTATTAAGTCCCTTTACTCTTGTGGCTTATTTTCATTTCTACAAAACCAGAATGGTGCCAAGGGTTCCTAACTCAAGGGTTGTTCTGGAGACTAGGAAGTAGATCCCTATAAACTACTCAGCACAGAATATTGATGATGTACCAATAAATGAAGGTTACTGTGAATGTCATTCTATCTCCTGGTGGTTCCCTGAGAGTCTTCTGGTCCCCTCTGTCTGAGTAAAGTTCGCAGCAGCTGGTCAGGATTTCTTTGGTTCCCCTGGACAATGCCTCATTCTCTCTCCTGCCAGCTGTTTGCTCACTGGGAGCCGCTGTGCAGTGTCTGCAATGCTCATTTCCATCGTTCCTGGCAGCGGTCATGTTGAACTAATCATTTCGGTTGTCACCGAGAGATGGATACAGCTTACCTGGGCACTGCACTGGCTACCAATCCAGGAGCCAACTGCTAACAATCAATTCAATAAATTGGCTTTATAAAATGTGCAGTATGCCAAGACTCTTTTATTTTTTAAATTTACACATTTATTGTATCTTTGAAGCTAGATTGTCCTGAACCATTTTTCCACCCCTTGCTCCCTTGAGTCAGGGTCTGTCTCTCTTGCTTTTGCTGTGTCCTCAGGCTGGCTGGCCTGTGAGTGTCTGGGCGATTCTCCTTTCTCTGTTCCCCATCTCAATCGAGGAGCGCCGGGCTTACAGATGCAAGCACTGCATTCTCGTCCAGCTTCACACAAAGTTCGTAATCCTGTGTCCCGTGCCCTTTGGGCAGACATTATATAGTATCTGAGGGCTTCCTACTTTTGCTTTCCTGACTCTTGAACTAAATCTTGAATTCTCTCTCATCCTTTCTATCCTACATATGAATTCTCCTTTGGGAACACAAGAACCAAAACTGCTGTTAAGGTTAGAACCAAAGGGAACCAAGAAGGAGACATCTTTCCTCATCCATCACATTGTATAAAGCCTTTTGAAGGGACTGTCACAGCTTGGGTCTTGAGGGAAAGGCAGGGGAGAGCCCCTGTGACTGTCCTCTCTCCTTAGAGAAGTGTCTTGAATTACTTCACAGGTTTTACAACATCAGGCCAAACCAAATTCCTGGTGGCTCTTTCACAGAGAAAATGTTGTTGTGTTTCTATTTCAGCTTCCTCTTTTGTTTGCCGGGTTCAGTGAAATAGGAGTAGGTGATTCCCATCTCCGCAGGGCTTCCTAGAGAGTCTAGACTTTCAATGGATATTCAAAACCCTCCTAGCAAACTTCAGTCATGCCAACAGTGAATACTAGAAACTGTATTAATTGGTTTTTCTATCACTGTGACAAAACCCCATGACCAAGGCAATATATAAAAGAAAACATTCATTCTGGCTTATGGCTCTGGAGGCCATTAAGACAGGGAAGTGGCAGGCATGGTGGTTAAACAGCAAGCTGAGAGCTCACACTTGGATCTGCAAGCACACAGCAAACCAGAAGGAGAACTGAATCCAGAGATGCCCGTCCTCCAACAAGGCCACACCTCCCAAGCTTCTCCAATTAGCCATGCACTAGGGCCTAACTAAATTCCCGAGACCATGACCACACAGGGTACGCTCTGAGGCTGAAAGCATCTGGGGAGTTTGGTATAGCATGTGAATCCTCACCACAAACTTTCCTGATGTCTTAGCTTGTTTGAAGTCTATGCATAGGCGCCCACGGGGAGGAAAGAGTTACTACACTGAAAACAAGGGGCAAAGTTCCTGCTTTCTGCTCATCTTGTCTGGGCTTTTTCAAGGAGAACAAATGTTGATGGTAGAAGGCCAGAGCAAGAGCACAGTGGTTTAATCCCAAGGCCCTCTCCTGGCAGCTCCCCAACGGCTAAGTACCGACTAATTCCCACTAGCTGTTGCCTCCTGCCTCTGGAGTCTGTGGAACCTGGCTCCAGTGGGACACTGGATGGCAGCAGAGGCCCAGCTTACTGCTGCCCACAGTCACTTCAGGTCGGGAGGGGGAAACCCTAGAACTTCTCAAGTGTCTGCTGATCTTGAGTGTGAATATTTTTTACTCTCAGAAAAAGGATTATCTACAATTCCTTCCATGGCTTCCCGTCAGAGCAACACAGGCATTCACCAGGCCCCCTTAGTAAGTGAAGCACTCTGTAATTCTTCAGCTTTGACATGGCAAGTTTTAAATCCAGTCTATGAGTGAAATACCAGGAATGCAAGGACAGGTATGCCTATATATTAAAATTTGAAGATATTTGCCATGGGATCTTGAAGGCAATAATGCTTTGTTCATTAAAGGGTCCAACTAAGCAGCTGGTGTGGTTCCCGCCAGACTTGAGCAGAAGCATGACCGCTAAGTACAGACAGAAGAATGGAAGCAGGAAGCAAGCCCAACCCCCAAGTGAGGAGCATCTCAAAGCTTTAGTGAATTCCAAAGCCAGCCAAATCCCCTTATTCCATGAGAAACTCCCAGCTTCTCTTAAGAATTTCCCCCTTGAATTCCTATCATTAGGATAAACCTCAATTCCAAGAAGAGCCAGGAAAAGGTTTGTAAAACATTGGGGTAAAAAAAAAAAATTGTAGCATTTAGATTTCTTTGTTTTCTAAGAAATCTTTTTTTTTAAAACCCAAGTTACGACACAGATGAGAATGGTTCTTCTGAGTAATAACAGGAGAGTCTCAGGAAACACTTGATTCTGACAAGATAAAGCAGTAACACTAACCAGCCTCAGACACTGTCATCACTGAGTTTTGGACAAGGGCCACAAGTGCAGAGTAAACACAAAGTTGGGTGTGACAGAAATATGGCACAGAAGGTCCTCAGGGGAATAAGATCTATTTTGGTTCACGGTTTCACTGAGACTTCAGTGGGGACAACATGGAGGCAGCAGGGGCTCCGTCCTTAGCACTGGAAGTACCTGGCAGAGCCTCTCATGTCATGGTGATCATAGATGGCTGCTAATGACCTCCACCTGCTGGTGAGGATACACCTTCCAGGCTTCCCAAGTGGACTCACCAGGTGTAGATTGGGGGATCAAACACATGAACCTTTGGGGGGACATTTCACATTCAAGCCACCAGGGACACCTCCCCCACGGGCAGATGGACAGACAGGAAGGCCCCTCTGACTGTATCTCTAACAGGTGTTTTCCTATCTATTTGATCCCATAAGAAGAAACCAAATGTAGCAAATGATAAAATGATATCCTATGAGAATGTTGATATATATATATATATATATATATATATATATATATATATTTTATTGAGTTGCATTTTAAAGTGTTGTTATTATAATCTGCAGTCTTTGAAAGCATACACACTCATGAATTCCACTATGATTCAGGAAAGTACATTGTGCTATCTTATCAGAGCACTGGTTGTCAGGTGAGATGAAATTTCAGAAACACCAGCGTGAGTTAATGGCTCAAACTCTGGACCTGTCTCCCAGGTCTTTTTTTCACTCCAAATCTTAGTACAGTATAAGGGTACAGAAGACCTTAACTGACATGAGCATGAAGACAGGATTCATCAACAGAAAACAGAATACTCCCTTCCTCAGGACAGCTATGTGGTTTAATCCACAATAGTTACTGTGAGCATGGAGGCTAATGGGGAATTCCAGGTCAGCCTGGGCTACTGGGAAAGATGTGATTTCAAAACTAGAAACCAGAAACAAAACAACATCCCCAATCAAAAATCCCATTCAGACTCAAAACAAAATGCGGTGATTAGATGTGGTAGAGTCCAGCAAGCTCAGTCAACACTTTAATAATCGCTCACTGCTCACAGATGTACTGCTAAACAGCAAAACCACTCCCTACATCCCAATGTGAGGAGTGAGGAGGACTTGCTAGGTACCAGCCAGCCTATCGTCCTGTACTGTCAGTTCATACAAATCACAGAAAACCTTTTCGCAAGCGTATTGCAGAGTTGAGGTGTTCTTACCAAGATTGTTTCAGGGTGGAGATCTCAAGATGTGTTCAGGGGTAAGTTGGGAACCCCATCCAATTAGCTATGCATATTCGTGTTTTACTGAGAAGAGAGTCAAACAGCTCCCATCACATTATCTGTTACAAAGCAGTGTCAGGATTCTGGTGGGGATTCTAGGCCATGGAAAAGAGAACTGACTTTCTGACCAAATGGCTCGCAGCTCACCCCAGCCCACGTGTAGCCAGGAGACAAGAGCAGCAGCTGTGGAGTGCTCCCTGCTGGTGGCCAGAGAACAAAGTGGCAGGAAAGAGGTTTGTTCAACATATTTCACTGCGCTGAGAACCTCGATTTTGTTGTTGAGAAGGAGGTGAGCAGTGAATTCACCCAAGGAGAGAGGGCGCTTGTATAGCACTGTAGGGAATGTTCTCCAAATGGACCCCTGCTTTGGAAACCCCATCCCAGGAGAACGTTAGTTATTGCTCTTTAGGACAGATGTTTAGGGCAATGGATCTTGACCATTGCCATATCTAGGCTTATGATTTATTAAAATATTATGAAAATGGAAAAGGAAACACTAGAAAGTCTTTGAGGAGAAAAATCAGGAATGTACAAGCCAAGATGACTGAAGATACTGAGGAAGGCTTGCTAAGAACAAGAAAAAAATATTCTGGAAGAAGCATTTAATAAATCCCAGCTCCATCCGAAATCCACATCTGTGACTGCCACATGCATCGGGTAGGATTTAGAAGCTGGCTGTTTACATGCTATTCTTACCTGAGCATGCAATTCTACATGCATTTGACTCCTGGATTTTCTGTATGTGACTCTTTGACCAAATCTTCTTGTGATATGGCTATCACATGATACAGTATGTCATGTGACTTTTTGGGGGAGGCATGAACAAATATCTAATCACCCCAGGTAAGGCATTGATGGTGGACCAATCCCACCCAAGGCTATCTTGGTGAGCCAGTGAGTTTACTGGGGTTACTTACAGGACTATGGATACACATGGGGTTTTCTTATAGGACCATGTGGAGCTCAATCCATGTGTGACTCAAAGTCAACACTGAATTGTCCTCGCATCATGGCTGATATTCCTCGAGCCAACTGCATTATTGTCAAGCAGCTTTCCCAGTGGTGGGCTAATTTCCTCTCTTCCCCAAATTGTGAGTGATTCTCTGACTTGGGGAAAAGGTCTGTGACTCTTCTAAGTTTCAGGAGATTGCTGAGACTTGTGAGTTTTGTCTGCATCTCAAGTTTTATGAGAACTGAATGGTATTACTTGGAGGAACCGTTCAGTTCTGCTGTGAACCCAATGAGGCATTGTGTCATTTCAAAACATTCCCAAACACTAAGAATCACCCTTGTAATCTGTGCCTTGTAATTCATGTGACTGAATTTTCATGCACATGAAAGGTATATTTTTTTATTTTGTATTATGTGTAGAATAATGTCAACATTTTTAATTGGCATAAAAGAAATCCCTAATTCATTTTGAAATCTCATACTCCCTCCTTCATGAAATTTACATTTTCATCAGTTCAGAGTCTTTATGCAAATGCTTTCCTGTCATTGGCCATTCGCCCTGGTGAGTCGCTCCTCACCTCTGGTCACATAGATGCCTTTCATTTCTCTTGAGTGCTTTGTGCTCGGCCCTTGCTGGCCCGTTCTGTGTGTATTGAGGTAGAATGAGCAGGAATTTCTGATATTTCTCATAACTTATCCTGGTGTTCCACTCCTGTTTGGTGAGTCAAGGATTTGCAGTGTTGTACATCTGTAAAGGATGCCTGTTTCTTGAAGTCTCCCTGGGCCATCTCTCAGGTCAGGATTCTAAGATTATGGTTTTCTTATCTGCAACTTATCTTTAGAGTCTTCTATTTCTGTATGGGGCTGCTCTGCTGCTGCTATTTATAAAAATACTAAATTCTGGCACCCAAGGTCTGAATCCTCCCCCAGTGAGGAGGTCCTTACTTACACCCATACTTAGTAAATGTTGCCCCCCAAGTAATCCCTGATTGGTTAATAAAGATGCCTATAGCCTGAGCTGAGCGGAAGAAATGGGGCGGAGCACAG
Organism: Apodemus agrarius; assembly: GCA_964023405.1. Lineage (NCBI taxonomy): Eukaryota > Metazoa > Chordata > Mammalia > Rodentia > Muridae > Apodemus > Apodemus agrarius. Next base: position 78,256,572 of record OZ030019.1, on the reverse strand, counting down.
GTTCTCAGGATTGGTGTCTGAGGTAGGGACCTTGAGGAGAGAAAGAAGGAAGAATGTTGCCTTGGGGTAGGTGGATCTTGAGTGCATGGCCGTGAGGTCTAGCCTGATGGAGTAAGAGCAGCCCAGGCAGAGCATGGCAAGTGACCTCTCAGATCAAAACAGGGAAGTAGACAAAATGATGTAGAGGGTTGATATGTGCCCAGCTCTAGTGCTCTTAGGCTTATTATAAATATAAAGGTTTCTGTATCTTTTATCTGGGAACAATATGGTCTGAAGTGGGGTAGAAACCCCTAATAGATATTTAGAGACAAGTGACTATGGCAACTCCCAGAATAATATTAACCATTCCTTTTTTTTTTTTTTTTTTTTTTTTTTGTAATTTTATGGTCTAGGAGATTGAACCAAAGACACATACATGCTCAGCAGGAGCTCTTCCACAGAGTTGCAAATAATACCCTGTCTTAGTTTGAGAAAGCTTTTCATTAAGTCACCAAGGCTGGCCTGGAATTTACTCTGTCTCAGGCAGACCTTTATCTTGCCACCTCCTGCCTCTGTCTCCTGAATAATTAGGAAGTCTTCTCTCTTCATTTAACTTTATTAGTGTGCACGTGTTCTCTGTGCAGTAAGTATGTAGGGAGTGTGTCTGACCTGCTTTCTTCAGAAGTAAGACTGTACTGAGCCCCTGCAATTCAGATGCAAGTCACAGAAATGGGAGATTATATGTCATCTCGCAGAAGCTATTTCCTTCAAGGATGCGGTTGGCTGCATGGCAGTTATGAGCACAGAGGCAAAAGATACCGAGGCTGGGGTCTGTTCCATGATGCTCTATGTTTAAGGCATTTCCAACAGATAGAGGAAATTGATTTCTTCCCTAAAAGGAATTTTCATTGAGTATAAAAATAGCATGTGAAGAAAGTGTCCAAGAAATGCAAGGTGATGGGATATCACCCATTTATCATAAGTCTGGGGAGCAGAAGAAGGCCAAAGAAGGTCAGAGTTAGGATGTGGGAGGGTACACCTCTTTGTTCCAGGTTTTGGGCTGGATTGTGGTTTTCAAAATTCACATATATTCCAAAGTTGCTTTAACCACTAAACAGAAACCATCTAAAGTTTCCTTACGCAAAGAGATACACAGCCAAAGCCCTAAAATATGTGCCATGTTTGCATTTTATCACAACATTCTTTGGGATATTGGTACCAAAGATATAAATATCTAAGGTGACATTGGTACAGTGCACATTCAGGGCTGGGCCCAGTTCACTCTGTAGCCCAGAATGGCCTTGGGTTTGGAGTTCTGTTTCGGCCTCTAATGTCAGAGGATAACAGGCCTATGCCACCATGCTCAGCTGTCAACTGCCTTTTGATTATTGATGCAATAGTTTCTTTCCTTTCTTATTTTCTTTGGTATTTTAATTTAGACGCACTAATTCTCATAAAGGATTATCAAAAAACATGGGGATCAAAGAATGGAGATCATCTTTACGGTATTAGAAGAGAGAGAAAAGATAACGTCAGAGCCCTCATCAAAGACAGGAAATGAATAACCTGATCTGCAGAGCCTGGTCCATGGTGAACACTTAGTGTGTGAGTGATATGTGAGGGTGTGAGCCCTGGTTGAGGCCCCCTTGAGGCCCTAGCCCAAGCCTCTATCTTCTTGTATGATGTGCACTGGCCACTGGCCTAATGTCTGGCTTCTGTGCTGGTTAGTTTGTATCCTCTTGACACAAACTAGAATCACTCAAAAAAGAGGGAAATGCCTCCATTGGATTGGCCAGTGGGCTTATACAACTAACAATAAACGGGAAAGCTTTCAAAGATGTGGAAGCTACTGCACATCTTATGAGTCATGGTCGTCCTTCTTCTGGACTTTGGTGTACAGGCTGGTTTTGTGTCAACTTGAAACACAAAAGGAAGAAGCCTCCGTTGAGAAAATGTCTCCATGAAATCCAGCAGTAAGGCATTTTCTCAACTAGTGATCAATGAGGAGAGGCCCAGCACGTTTTGTGTGGTGCCATCCCTGGACTCATGGTCCTGGTTTCTATAAGAAAGAAGGCCAAGCAAGCCAGGGGAAGCAGGTCAGTAAGCGGCACCCCTCCATGCTCTCTGCATCAGCTCCGGCTTCTAGGCTCCTGCCATGTTTGAGTTGCTGCCCTGACTTCATTTGGGGATGAACATCACCATCGTTAAAAGGTAGCCTGAATAAACCCTTTCCTCTCCAGCTTGCATTTCGGTCATAGCGTGTTGTCACAGCAATGGCGCGGCTATAGGAGGCAGAGACCATCAGTGCTCAGCCTTTGCCTAAGGCCAAGTGAGTTCTCAAGGGCCATGCCATTTTGTAGTCTCCTTTGTTTTCAGTGAGCTGTGAAAATGGCCGTTAGTACAGTGATTTGGTTCATTTAGCTAAGGCAACTTGTCTCCTTAGCAAAAGGTGACCAGGAAAGAGGTTTATGATCACTGACATCCTTTAACTCAGCCCCCATTGGTTACCCCAGGAACAGGCAACTGTGGTCAAAAAAGAGGAAAATTCCCAACACCGCACCTTCTTCTAAAACCTGTAAGGAGGGACCCTCACATTGCGACATGGACCCAAACTCTCCTCAGAGACACCACTATACTGATGTCTATCTGCCCATTGATGGCATTGATAACTTATTTAATAAATAAATCTCTTAGCTAAAAAGACCACCCATCTCAGATGGATTGAACCCCAAACCCAACCATTCACCGTATAGAGGTTTGAAAGCATGTACTTACGTGAAAAAGGCAGGTGTGCCTCCTAGTCATTATAAAAGACCCAGATTGCTTCCACCTGAGGGATACCATTTCCATCTGGTACCAACCTGCAGCCATGCCCCAGGACTGGTCTCTGAACTGCAATATGAAATCTGAGAAATTGTCCCCCCAAATATTGACACCCTGGCGACTGCCATTTCCGAATGAAACTTGTCTGACTCAGGTGTTATGCCTTCCAATTGCATTTGTGAAACTGGCAGGTTCCTGAGTTGGGTCACAGGAAAGTAATAACTCAAATGCTCTCAAGGATTTACAACTCCCAGGGCAACTGCCCCAACCAGAGGCACTCTGGTGCCCTCTAGTGGCTGGTATAGATTATCTATGGAAGGAAAAAAAAAACACGTTTTGGGGAAACTTAATCAGTAGCTCTCTTGCTCAAAACTTTCTAGGTTCCTTTGGCTTTCCCCATATGAAATGTATTCACGGTCCCAGCCACTATGTTTCTTAAGGTTTTGGGAGAACTTTATGGTAGCCCTCATGAGGGTGCAGCCTGCAGAGGCACTGCTGGCCCCTGCCTCTGTCTGTAGCCTATGTATGCATATGAGGCGCCAGGAAAAGTCCCTGGCTCTGGGGTGCACCCATGACACAGCGATTCCACTTCGGCTGTGGTGAACCCAAGCCTCCACTTAGAAATACAACTCTGTCACCTTCTCTTCTTCATGGTTGACCTGACAGGAAGTCTCTGGGCATCTCAGCCTTGGGTGGCAGACCACACTTTATCATATGGTACTTTAGAGCAGAGTGACTTTGAAAACTGTCCAAGGTTAGTTCAGCGAGGTTCAGATGAGAGGAAGCGCTGCCCCCAGAATGCCGTTGTTTATTCACGTGCGCGTTTTTAGATAAACCCGGTTTCTGACGGATGGAAGCTGGTCGCTCCTCGCAGCGACAGCCACATCCATTCTGTCTATTGTCATGGTTATCTTACTCCACAGTGTTGTAGGGATTATCTTTCCATTGCTGTGACAAAGCACCCGAGGGAAATAAATTGAAGAGATAAAGGGCCTCATAAGACATTCCATCCTGTGGTCTCTGGGTTCCACTGCACTCAGGGGTCTGAGGGAGAAGATCATGGAAGGAACATGAGGAAGAGGAAGCTGTTCACATCATGATGGACAGGAAGTATAGAGGGAGATAGGAAGAATGACGTCTCAACATCCCCTTTAAGGATACGCCCAGTGGCCTAACTTCCTGCCCAAAGGAACCATTTCCTAATGGTCCCACCACTCCAAGAGCATCAATCGCTGGGAACCAAGTCTTAACATGAGCCTTGGAGGGTCTCTCTCTCTCTCTCTCTCTCTCTCTCTCTCTCTCTCTCTCTCTCTCCCTCTCTCTCCTCTCTCTCTCCCTCTCTTTTCTCTCTCTCTCCTCTCTCCCCCTCTCCCTCTCTCTCCTTCTCTCTCTCCTCTCTCTCCTCTCTCTTCCCCTCTCCTTCTCTCCCCTCTACCTCCCCTCTCTCTCCTTCTCTCTTTCCCTCTGTCTCCCTCTCTCCCTCTCCCTCCCTGTCTCTCCCTCTCTCTCCCTCTCTCTCTCCTTCTCTCTCCCCTTCTCTCTCCCCCTCTCCTTCTCCTCTCTTCCCTTCCCTCCCCTCCCCTCCCCTCTCCTCCCCTCCCCTCCCCTCCCCTCCCCTCCTCTTCTCTTCTCTCTCTCTCTCTCTCTCTCTCTCTCTCTCTCTCTCTCTCTCCTTCTCTCTCCATTTATTTTCCATGTGTTCAGTGTGCCATCTTTGGGCATACGTCCCTTTCTTATTTTCCGTTTTAGTCTCTGGAACAGGGTTCCTCACTGCACCTGGACCTCACTAACTGGCTACCTGAGTTGACAGGAAGCCGCACCGATTTCCAGTCTTCACGGCGTCAGTGCTGGCATTGCAACTTTCTCTACACCCAGCTCTTTAAAAAAAAAAATTACAGATTCTTGAGGCTCGAAATCATACCCGAATGGTTACATTGCAAACACTTTACTGACCACGGTACATCCCAGACACCTTGGGGGATTTATAAGATACAAATCCTCAAAGGGTCTTTCCTTTGATGACCTTGGTCCTGTCCAGATCCACCAGAAAATGAAGGATTAAGAACTCACAATGTTATTTTATGGATATTTCTTTACTCCACAGATTCAGAGGCAGTTAAAAGTACAAGTGGTGCTATAAACAAGTCACCCCATGTTGCAAAGGAAGCTTACAGAGGGTCAGGCATTCCACAGATGTGGATATCTAAACATCCTTCTTTCTGAGACTGGCCTCTCAGCACTGAATCTGATCTCTGCATCAGCCCAAGTGCAGCTGCTTCAGCTGGAGCAGAACGCCTACGTAACCTTGTCTGACTGAGTAGGTATGGCCGGAGAGCAAACAACCCCCCGGGGTTGAGTCCCAAGTCCCCGCTGCCTTTCCTCTGATGCCAGCAGAAGTTGCATCGTGCAACGTGATCAGACCCGGGGCTCAAATCCTGTCCGCAAGTGCGGGCAAAGGAGCGCTGCACTCAGTGAGCTCTCTCTGAAGGCCCCGGGCCAGTCCTGAGAGTCCATCCTTCTGGGAGAGCAACCTAACGTGGTGGAGATTTGGCAGTGTATAGGTGACAGCTGGTCAGAAGACTGGAAAATATGTTCTTGTGGAGAGTGGGAGCTCCAGGACATTACTTTGCCAGATTCTGACCTCATTCATCTGAGGCAAAGTAGCACAACTTGTGTTCAGGATGACTGAGAGGTTCCTTTATAAGGAGGTATTTTCTCTGGAAGAAGTGATTGTACAAGCAAGGTGGACTGTGATGTGTAGCATGCGCACTAGGAAGCTGGAGATGTCAACTACAGAAAGTGTAGGAGCATTGGAATTCACTGGTCCCCTGTGGAGTTGTACACACACTCACAAACACGCATATGAACACGGTCACAGACATGCACAAAAACACCAAGAGAAACATAGAAGCACATGTATGTACATATCTAAACACAGAGAGAACTATGCACATGCATATATATGTAGACTCAGAGTAACACAGACATGTGTGCATTTACAGACACAGCCGCTCATATAATTAAACACACATATATACATAGGCCAGAGAAATACAGATCATTTGCATATGTACACAGATATACAAACAGACATACGTACAGACATAAAATGAAAACTACAGATATATACTTACATACATAAACATATCACAGACACTCCTAGATGCTTGCCTACACACAAACTCAGAAACACATGAATGTGCTCACACAGATAGACACATGATCACACACACACACAGATTTGTGAAGATTTAACACGTGACACAAACCAGTGGATGAAATTAACACAAACTTCCTTTGAGCTTGCAAGAAAAACACCTCCACATTCTGTTACTTTTTATGCAACATTCCACTCTATGTTTCTTTAGTAATTAAATACCATAAAATATGCTGTCAAAGCTTTTCAATTTTGAAGTGTGATCTTGGAAGAACCATCCTGTGACTTACAAGACTGTTCCCTCTCAGTTTTGCACCAGAGAATACTGCTGGTGCTGCTTTCCATTCAAGCGAATTTTCTCAGAGTACTTGTGTAAACAGGAAGGACACATACAATCACATGCCACTGTTTACAGTTACAGAACTGGGAAACTTGGATAAACCCACTGAAGAAGAGTGTAGTTAATGTTTCCTGATCTCTAGCCGTCTTTGTTGACTCATCTTTAGTATGTCCGCATTCCCATTATTATTGTTGGTGTCTCAGTGCTCAGTTAGTTCCTGTGGCTTGTTGGTAGCTAGGGTTGTGTAATTCCTCGATAGTCACTCACCCGAGCGCCCTGGGAGTAGCTACGCTGCACCATGTATGTACTGTCAATTTGCTCTGTTTCTAACCCCCATCCTTCCAGATTGCATTCTCCTGGTTATTTCCTTGGGGAGTGGCAGTGGAGATGCTTCCAAGAGCTCCAGGGTCCAGCAAAGCTGGTGTGAAACTGTGTAGTTACTTCTTGCTTCCTGTAGAAATTAACTCTCTGCCTGGGGATACTTAGCATTCCCTATCCTCCCTTCCCAACAATAGCTTCTATTTCTGGTTGGATTCCACTTCTCACTATACTACCAGGAACAGGAGACTTCTCATCCTGAGCTATAGTAGACAGATGTGGCATCACTTATGATAGGAAGAATTACCCGCAGTCTCAGAGGTCTAGAGAGCATAGGTCAGGAAGAGAACATGGTATAGCGAAGGGCGGAGGTAAAGCCATGGGGGTTAAGAATAGTATTGTCTTGCAGTATGTTCAGTTGTTTGTCCGAGCTGTGGACCATCTTCAGAACTCTCTTGAACAGGAGGGAGGACAGAAAACACAGGAAAAGTAGCATAGGTGCTTTTCACAAAACCAGTGTCACTCCAGGGTGCATGGGGACATACAGGAGCCTCTCAAAGGGTGAAAAATGTGATGGTGGGGCTGCAGGCTGGACTGCAGGAATGGTCCCTGTACTTTTTTGTAAGGGTACTGGAGCTGAGCATGATGGGATAGCACTGGAAGCTGTGTTATGTTGTAGGCTGAAGAATTTGTGTTGTAAATCTTATCTACTTACAAAAATTTTCTCTTGTGAGTGGCATTATGAAAAATTACAACTGCCTAAGTGGGATAAGAACTCAGGGTGTCACTGCTAGATTTGGAGATTCAGGGAACCATGGGTAAAGGGAGAGTAGTCCCCTAGCTGCTGGTCAGAAAGAAAATGACGTCCTCAGTCCCACTATGCATATATCTAAGTTCTACCCATGTATGGATAAAGGTTTTCCAGAGAAGCACAACCAGTTGTTTATTTATTCATTCATTCATTTATTATGTTTATCATGCATCCACTCATCTACCCATTCATCAATCCATCCATCTATCCATCCATCCACCCATGCATCCATGCATCCATGCATCCATCCATCCATCCATCCATCCACCCACCCATGTATCCGTGCACCTATCCACCCACCCACCCATGCATGCATCCATCCATGCATCAATCCATCTATCTATCTAGCTTGGAAAGAGAAAGAAAGGCAAACCACAATGGAGAAATAAAAGAATCATGCATGTTAATTCAAACAACACCTTCTCTAGAATAAAGAAAAGCCAATATTTCAGAAGAAATTCAAAGGCCATTCTATGAAGAATCTGTTTTTCTTTTAAAAAAAAACATTATTAGTTTAGTTTTTCTCTTAAAGTCTTATGCTGCTTGGTTAAGGTCCTTCTACACCAGAGAAGTTTGAAGTTCCCTCATTTGAAAATCAATTTGCTACACAATGCTCTCATAGAAACATCGGATCAAATATTAAGAGACCTGTTAGCCTAGGAAACTGGCAGATAAAATTCATAGTGCCAGCCACTTCCTTAGAGCTTGAAGGTAGATTCCCTCCAAAGTTTAAGCAGGCTGAGAATTGAATTCTGGCTTGTGATTCTGAAGCAGTGAAACCATCCCTGTAAGCCTCTCATAAGAAGGTGAGCGGATTCACCTGCACTGGACTGGGCTACCAGCTCTGCAGTGACCTGAACTGCAGCAACAGACATCATGTCCTGAAGTGTAAAACAAATCCCATGAAGTCAGAGAAAAGAGGATTTCCTGACACAGATAAAAGCACTTCTCTGAGACCATGTAGAATATTCTGGTTTGGCAGGACTGTGTGATAGCAATAAGAATCATTCTGGGGACAAAAAAATGTTTCAGGCTAGTTACAAAGCCCTCATAAGTCATCCTGTGACTTGTGGAGAGTGGATGAATGATGTATCCAGGTTGTTTTATGCACAATTACATTTACCTCCCAGCACAATATCACATTACATAGAGCAGCTATCCAGGAGTCACACTGATGACTACAAAACCTAAGCTGACTGATCTTGAAACACTTCAAATTTATTCAAATTGCCCCAGCCAGTTGTCTGATCCTTCACATAAAGAACAGAAGCTGAATGGTGGAGGTGGGTGACGCATCTCAAAGGTGGGGGTAAGTAGTCTGAAGTGGTCAGAGCTTGGACTCTGGAAGCCCTGGCAAGCAGTCATGGCTACCTGTCCTCAGCAGACCAATTTAATAGATGAGGATGCAAACAGTAGAAAAAACCATTCATTCAGCCTGGCCAAGCTGAGATGTCGAGTGACCTCTGAGTTTGTCTTTGGGATTCTCATATGAGGTTTAGGTTTAAAAAAAGGGCAAGACTAAGCAGCCCTGGTCAAGGTGTGGTTCTGCCCATTGCTGGCTCATGATGGTCAGCTCAGGTCTGCTTCAAATTCACTTGACAAGTTGCCAGAACAGCAGACAATCTCTTCCTGGGAAACAAATTCAAGGTTTCAGACTTTTCCTTCACCCAGTATAAGATCCTTGGCAAAGTTCCAATTCTTCAGAGTACATTATTTCAGTAGTTTGGTAGCTTCAGGGACAGACACAAATGACTCTCTCTAGAATATCTTCTCTCCTGCCAGGACAAAGCTGGATAATGGGAGAAGATGATGGAAAGGTGACTTGGGAACTGTATCTAATTTTGAAAGCGTGTGGAGAGTTTGGTGCAGGAATTCCAATATGATGTGCCTCTCCAGAGACAGAAAGTGCTGGAGGCTAGTTACAAAGTCCCAGTAACCCTCTGTGTGACTTATGGAGGATGGATGAATGCCTTATCTTGTTTCACGTACAATTACATTTACCTCCCAGCCCAAGACATCACATGGAGTAGCCACGAATGATTCCCAGTGAGGAAACGGAAGCAAGGTGATCTTGAAACATGTCAGATTCACTCAAAGAGCCCAGCCCATTGTCTACCCCTTCATGTAACAGGCAGAGACTGGTGATGAAAATGGCTCTCACATCTAGAAGGGGAGAGATGTAGCTGGAAGGGGAAGGGGAAGGGGAAGGGGAAGGGGAAGAGGAAGGGGAAAGGAAAGGGGAAGGGGAAGGGGAGTTTCATATGGAGAACGTTTCAAATCCTTGTGCAGCGGCTCCACAGAGTATTCAGGGGGCCAAAGTCAACATCCCAGACTCACAGAGCCAATGCTGCCTTCCTTCTTCTCTCCACTTTCCAGATGATTAACGACTTATTTTGAATTTCAGTGAATAATGACTTTCTAAAGCCAAGCCAAACCGAAGCAGGACACCTGACCTCTCTCCCTTTCTTCTCTTGTCCCTTTCTGAAAAGCTCATAAAAGTCTATTTGTGTTGTGAAAGAAAAAGCTTTTGGGGAGGGGTTAGTGGAACAGAAATAAAACCCAACGTCAGAACCAAGTGCTAAGGCCGGAGAGTGATGTAAATTAGCATGAGTTTGGTCATTTAAAAAGCAGCTCCAGACTCATCCTTCATCCCCGCTCCACATAGTGAGCTCCAAGGCAATAAAGCAAGGATTTAAGCTGTCTTTTTCTGACATGTTTATGGGCTCCTGGTCCATTGTCATTCTCTGTATTTCAAACTCCTGGGCCGGCTGTCTTCATAGCAAAGCCAAGGGCAGCATTCCTTTGAAAATTAAGCTACTTTCACTTCTCTTAGGATCGTGTTGGCCACTTGAGGTTATGGCCTAGCAGGAAATGGATGCAAGATTTGGGACCCTGTGCATCCTTAGCTATAACCACCAATGATCTGTGTTAGCATGCACCTACCTGGCTTTCCAAGTCTCCCCTGATCTCACTGCTAGGTTGCATCCTAAATACTTTGCTTCCTACATTGGGAGATATACTATGTGAAAAATCTTTGGCTAAAGATTTTTTATTTGTATAGGATATTAAGAAGTATGCTTCACCATAATATTCCATACATGTGTATATGTATGCATATGCGTGTATATATGTATGTATACATATATAAAAACAATACATATACATACAGACACACACATAAGTGTGTCTGTGTGTGTATGTATTTTTCCTCCACCTTTCTCTGCTGGTACACTTAGGTACTAGTTAGCTTTTGTTGTCTATCTTTCAGCCACTGTATGGCATCATTCTCTGGACAAGTGGACCTGAGCTAGAAGAAAGCTAGTTAATGGAGAGCTTGCAGTAAGCCAGTAAGTAGCATTCCTCCATGGTGTCTGCTCTACTTGGCTGTGAGCTTGTTACCCAACAGGAAGTAATGCTGTGAGAATCAGAGCTGCCTCCAGTCCCCTGCCCTCAGTTCCGGCCCTGCCTTCCCTCTGTGATAGACTGTGAGCTGGAAGCATACGCCTACTACACTCTCTATTTCTCTCTCTTTGCCACGTTGTTTGCCATTAGACCATTTTATCAGAGCAGCAGCAATCAAAGCAGAACACTGTCATTCACCCTAGTAGGTCCCCATTCTTCTTCCGTAATATACATATTTCATTGCCCTCTGATGTCTTCCAATCCTCCCTCCTTTTAGATAGGATTCAGCTCTACCACTCCTGGATGTACACCTGAAAGACCGTAAGCCAGGATATCACAGAGAAACTAGCCTGGTCATATTTATTGCTGTACTATTTATAGTGATAAGTAAGAGAAGAAACAACGTGGATGTCTATCAACAGCCAAGTGGGTGGAAAGGTAGTACATACATATTTTTGTGTCTGAAATCCATTGTGACCCATGCAGGAAAATGGGTGGAACTGGATAAATAGTGCTAAGTGAAATAAGTAAGACTCAGAAAGAGAAATACCAAATGTTCTGTTCATCAGAGGATTGTAGATTTAAATATACATACAAACACATATACACATGTATGCATGTATGAGCATGGCAGGAAGCACTGTTATGAGACAGGAGAGCTCAAAATCCTGCCTTTTAGAGTGTAATAGGAAGCAAGCATGTAGTAAATCCATGAATGTGAGAATCACTGAGAACTGGCTGCCCCATTCTGTTTCCTTTCCTTTCTTTCTTTCTTTCTTTCTTTCTTTCTTTCTTTCTTTCTTTCTTTCTTTTTTTTGGTTTTTCGAGACAGGGTTTCTCTGTGTAGCCCTGGCTGTCCTGGATCTCACTCTGTAGACCAGGCTGGCCTCGAACTCAGAAATCCGCCTGCCTCTGCCTCTCAAGTACTGGGATTAAAGGCTTGCACCACCACCGCCCAGCCCATTCTCTGTTTCAATGCTGGAGAGCTCAAGACAGCCAAGCGACAGTGTCAACTCTGAAACACACAACACAATCCCAGCACTCTGGGGACATTGTTCTTGAGAGCTGTAAAAGTCCTCAAGGGCCAGCAATGCTTCTGTGCCTTTATCTGTGTAGCTATTTGCTTAATTTTATTTCTTTTCAAATATCCACACAATATATATGTGCCATTTTAAAGATAGTATCATCCGGGGAATTATTTGAGTTTACACTGATCAAGTGTGCTTTCTGGCCTTTGTTCTTATTCTCTGGGGATAATTTTAGAAAGGAGGAGAAAATTAAAAGGCCTTTACCTGTTACCTTATGGCAACACAGAGTACAATAGCAGTTGTCCAGGACTGTGGGGGGGGATGTGGTGGGGATATTGTTTAATGTGTCCATGGTTTAACTCTTGGAGTATGAAAGATCTGTGGATGGATGGTGGGGATGGCTGTATACTAATGTAAATACAATTAAGAAACCACAGAGTTGAAAGTGAGCAAGTGACAGGGTTTGGAAGGAGAAAAGGGAGAAGAGAATAGTCACTATATTAAAATCTTACACACAAACAAACCATACAGAACAACAGGATTATAGCGGTAGTGTTCTTGAAGCTTGTGTAATCACGAGATGAGAGCCTTATGGTGTGAACCTGCAATCAGATCCCCTTCTTCACAGAGCTGCTGCTGTGCTGTCTACAGGTGAGGGGCAGGAGACATCTGACAAGACAGATGATAAGACTCAAACAGGAAAGCACCCACAGAAACAAATCCTTCCTTCCTCCCTCCCTCCCTTCCTCCCTTCCTTCCTTCCTTCCTTCCTTCCTTCCTTCCTTCCTTCCTTCCTTCTTTCTTTTTATTGAAAATAGATTATTTTCATATAATATATCATGATTACTGTTTCTTATCTCTCTACTCCTCCTACTTCCTCTCCTCCCTGTCTAGATCTACCACTTCCTGTCTCTCATTAGAACACAAATGGGTTTCTAAGAGATAATGATAATACAATATATAGTAAAATTTAATAAAATAAAATAAAACAATGGCCATTTGTACCAGGGAGCCAGGAGACTCCACAGCCTTCTGTGCATGGCCCGCCAGGAGAGAGAGAGAGATCTCCTGGCAGTGCCTACACTTCTGAGCACGGAGGTGAGATCTCCACTTTCTCTCCAATATCTCTCTGTAGGGGAACAGCTAGAAGCACACAGGGCATATGATCAGTAGAGCAGCTGGGACAGGAGACTTCCAGTCACCATTTGCACCAGGGTGTCAGGCAGCTCCACAGCCTTCTGTGCACAGACCCTGCCAGAAGAGAGTTGGTCTCCCAGGAGTATGGACACAGGCTTACAGGCCCACAGGAGGGACAAGGTCTAGTCAGAGACAGCAAGACCAACACCAGAGATAACCACATGTCAAAAGGCAAGGGCAAGAACCCTACCAACAGAAACCAAGGCTACTTGGCAACATCAGAACCCAGTTCACCCACCACAGCAAATTCTGGATATCCAAGCACAACGGAAAAGCAAGAGTTGGATTGAAAATCGCATTTTATGATGCTGATAGAGGACTTCAGGAAGGACATAAATAACTCTCTTAAAGAAATACAGGAGAACATGGGTGAACAGGTAGGAGCCCTTAAAGAGGAAACACAAAAACCCCTTAAAGAATTACAAGAAAACATAAACAAGTGAAGGAACTGAACAAAACAATCCAGAATCTAAAAATGGAAGTACAAACAATAAAGAACTCACAAAGGGAGACAACTCTGGAGATAGAAAACCTTGAAAAAAATCAGGAGTCATAGATGAAAGCATCAACAACAGAATACAAGAGATAGAAGAAAGAATCTCAGATGATGAAGATACCATAGAAAACATCGACTCAACAGTCAAAGAAAATGCAAAATGGAAAAGGCTTGTAACTCAAAATATCCAGGAAATTCAGGACACAATGAGAAGACCAAACCTAAAGATTATAGGTATAGAAGAGAATGAAGATTTACAACTTAAAGGGCCAGTAAATATCTTCAACAAAATTATAGAAGAAAACTTCCCTAACCTAAAGAAAGAGATGTCCATGAACATACAAGAAGCCTACAAAATTCCAATTAGACTGGACCAGAACAGCAATTCCTCCTGGCACATAATAATCAAAACACCAAATGCACTAAACAAAGAAAGAATATTAAAAGCAGTAAGGGAAACAGGGCAAGTAACTTATAAAGACCGACTTATCAGAATTACACTAGACTTCTCACCAGAGACAATGAAAGCTAGAAGATCCTGGGAAGATCTCATATAGACGCTAAGAGAACACAAATGCCAGTCCAGACAACTATACCCAGCAAAACTCTCAATCACCTTAGATGGAGAAACCAAGATATTCCATGATAAAACAAAATTTACACAATATCTTTCCACAAATCCAGCCCTACAAAAGATAATAGATGGAAAACACCAACATAAGGAGGGAAACTACACACTAAAAAAAAAAAGCAAGAAAGTAATCTTCTTTCAACAAACCCAAAAGAAGATAACCACAAAAACATAAAAATAACATCAAAAATAACAGCAAGCCAATTGGTCCAAAGCTTCCATTAGTTTCACTGTGTCCCTGTTTAGTTTCTATAGAAAAGAAACTGGGGAAGACCCTTGAGGACATGGGCACAGGGGGAAAGTTCCTGAACAGAACACCAATAGTTTATGCTCTAAGATCAAGAATTGACAAGTGGGACTTCATAAAATTACAAAGTTTCTGCAAGGCAAAGGACACTGTCAAAAGGACAAAACGGCAACCAACAAATTGGTTGGTTGGGAAAAGATCTTCACCAACCCTACATCTGACAGAGGGCTAATATCCAATATATACAAAGAACTCAAGAAGTTAGACCCCAGAAATCCAAATAACCCTATTGAAAATGGGGCACAGAGCTAAACAAAGATTTTCACCTGAAGAACATTGGATGGCTGGGAAGCACCTTAAGAAATGTTCAACATCCGGACCAAAACATCATTGTGGGAGAGTACAAGAACAGTAAAGTGGGAGGGGGTGGATGCGGGAGCAGGGGGAGGGAAAAGGACATGTGGGACCTTTGGGGGTGGGGAACCAGAAAAAGGGAAATGAATTGTAAATATAGAATATATACAATAAAAAAAGAATAAATTTAGTAATCAATCCAAAAAAAAAAAAAAAAAAAAGAAATGTTCAACATCATTAGTCATTAGCGAAATGCAAATCAAAACAACTCTGAGATTCCACCTCACACCAGTCAGAATGGCTAAGATTAAAAACTCAGGAGACAGCAGGTATTGGTGAGGATGTGGAGAAAGAGGAAAACTCCTCCACTGCTGTTGGGATTGTAAGCTGGTACACTACTCTGGAAATCAGTTTGGAGGTTCCTTAGAAAATTGGGCATAATATTAACAGTGCTATACTACTCCTGGGAATATATTCAGAGGATTCTCCAGCATGTAATAAGGACACATGCTCTACTATGTTCATAGAAGCCCTATTTATAATAGTCAGAAACTGGAAAGAATCCAGATGTCCTTCAACAGAGAAATGGATACAGAAAATGTGGTATATTTACACAATGTAATACTAGTCACCTATTAAAAAGAATGAATTCAGGAAATTCTTAAGCAAATGGATGGAACTGGCAAATATCATCCTGAGTGAGGTAACCCAATCACAAAAGAACACACATGGTATGTGTTATGCACTCACTGATAAGTGGATATTAGCCCAGAAGCTTGGAATAACTAAGACACAATTCACAGGTCATATGAAGCTCAAGAAGAAGGAAGACCAAAGGTATGGATACTCTGGTCTTTCTTAGAAGGGGGAAGAAAATACCCACAGGAGGAGATACAGAGACAAAGTGTGGAGCAGAGACTGAGGGGAACACCATCCAGAGACTGCCCCTAGTAGGGATCCATGCCATATACAGTTACAAATCCCAGACACTATTGTGGATGCCAACACGTGCTTGCTGAGAGGAGCCTGATATAGCTTTCACCTGGGAGACTCTTCCACTGCAGGACAAATACAGAGGGGGACACTCTAATCCAACCATTGAACTGAGCACAGGGTTTCCAATAGAGGAGCTAGAGAAAGGACCCAAGGAGCTGAAGGGGTCTGCAGCAACATAGTAGCAAAAACAATTTGACCCACCCAGTACCCCCAGAGCTCCCAAGGACTAAACCACCAACCAAAGAGTACACATGGAGGGATCCATGGCTCCAGATGTATGTGCAGCAGAGGGTGGCTTTATTGGACATCAAAGGGAGGAGAGACCCTTGGTCCTGAGAAGGCTCGATGTCCCATTATAGGGGAACTCAGGACAGGGAAGCAGGAGTGTGTGGATTGGTGAGCAGGGGAGGGGGAATGGGTTAGGGGTTTTTGTGGGGGAAAGAAGGAACAGGGGACAACATTTGAAATGTAAATAAGAATATATCTAATTAAAAAAAAACCAAAAACATATACTTTGGGGTAAGACAAAACAAATGAACAAATGGAAATGAGCCCAAGAAAAGGCACATGAAACATAAATGCTTCATATGCATATGAAAAGACTTATTTCTACACTCAGGAATCCCATAAAAACAGAAACCAGAAGCTATAATATATACAAAGAGAATCTGTGGGATAAAAGAAGAGAAAATAAAAATAAAACAAAGATAAAATCTAAAGAAAAAAAAAAGCCCTGACCTAACCATATGAGACAAGGAGCATGCAAAGATGACATAGAGTTTTTCTATTGTCCATGGACTGCTGGGAATGCAGCCTACCTTTAAGGTACTGATCTATGAGTATAGTACAATTTCATTAGGAGTCATTTTATTGCTCCATATTTTTAAGTAGTAATATTTGGATTTCTCCATGGTCTCTGGGCTCTCTAGTCTCAGGTTCTTTCTCACTCAATCAGTGCCAGTTCCATTTTATGGAGTGGACCCTCAGTCAAATCTGATATCAATTGGTTACTCCGGTGAGCATTGTGCCACCATTGCACTAGCAACTCTTGCAGGTCAGACACAATTGTAGATTGAAGGCTTGCAGCTGGGTTAGTAGCAGGCAGAGTATCTTTTGGTATGAAGAACACTATCCTGTAGGGGATGAAGGCTCTTCATAGGCACCAGCTCAACTCATCCACATTC
Source organism: Apodemus agrarius (assembly GCA_964023405.1). Taxonomy (NCBI): domain Eukaryota; kingdom Metazoa; phylum Chordata; class Mammalia; order Rodentia; family Muridae; genus Apodemus; species Apodemus agrarius. The sequence continues at coordinate 78,239,609 of OZ030019.1, read as the reverse complement.
AATGAGCTATGTAAGTATTGTCTTCAGTAAAAGTATTTGCTGTCAGTTTGTGGTTCTGAGTAGCTATGCAGATGGTACATAAAAGTCACTTTCAAGATAAGAAAGTCTTATCACTTTTTCTTCTCCCCCCCCCGCCTTTTTTTGAGATAGGGTTTCTCTGTGTAGCCCAGGCTATACTGGAATTCACTCTTTTTAGACTAGGCTGGTCGCAAACTCATAATTCTGCTTGCCTCTGCCTTCAAAAAGCTGGGTTTAAAAGGTATACACTGCCATGCCTGGTCTCACTTTCTCTTCCTAATGTAATCAATAAAATGAGGACACCTGAAAATTCACTAAGACATTTGATTGTAGTGTGTTAGACAGCTGGAGTTTAACAGAATCTCCCTGCCAGGAAGCATTCACTTTCTAGCTTCTTTAGGCCTTTGTGATTTTTTTTCCAAATGTAATTCACTCTTGTTTGGCTTTCTTTGTCTACATTTAAGGTCTATGTGCTTGTCTGGTTTTGCAGTATAGAGTTCTGTGACTTTGAACATCTTGCGCATGTGAATGTGAGCTAGTCTTTGTTGAAGATTAATCAAGCAACTTATAATACATGTTTTATCATCTATGTATAATCTTTTTGTTAATCATTTATCTATAATCTCTCTCTCTCTCTCTCTCTCCCTACTTATCTATCCATTATTTATCTATCTACCTTTCACATCCACTCATACATCCATCCACCCACTCACCCATCCAATCATGGTGAGATGAGGTTAGTTCAAGATGGGATAGCTATATTCTCTCTCTCTCTCTCTCTCTCTCTCTCTCTCTCTCTCTCTCTTTCTCTCTCTCTCTAAATTATTTATTATGTATCTATTAGATGTTGTAGGTATTTTTATAGGCTTTATGGTCAAGATCTCTAATATATATGTTTGAGAAACTGCATTGGCCTTGTGGTTATGAAAATACTTGCATAAATTTTTTGCACTAGGCAAAGGGCATTTTCTCTGTACTACTTGTCTTTCTGGGTCCTGGGATGAGACTCCTGATGAAAAAAGCTTAAAGAGTAGAGTTTATTCAGGTCCATAGTAATCTATCATGGCAGAAAGGGCAGGGTGTCCATCCAGCATGATGGCCGGCTTGGTTCAGGCTGTGGCAGGAGAAATAGTGGTTGCATTGTGCCCACAGTCAGGGATCAGAGAGAAAGGAAAGCCTGTCCTTCCTTTGTTTCCTCCTTTTTATTCAGTGTAGGACCCCAAGTCTATGAGATGGGGCCACCTACATTCTGAGTAGTTCCTATAGGTGTGTCTACTAGATGATTCTGAATATAGTCAAGTTGACAATAAAAATTAACCACCACAAACTCACACAAGATACTACAAAGATGTAATGCATATTTTCAGTTTAATTAAGTGAACTATTTTTATGTAAAAATGCCCAAACTGGACAATTTAAAACCTGATGTATATTTGACTGAATAAACAAAAACAGCTGTCTGTGGCCAATCTTCAATTCATGGAACTCAGTGTGTATACACACCTTTCTCAATGCACAGCATGTTATGGAAATGATAATTGAACTCAATTCACCTAGGATTATTATTCTAATTCTGTTTTCTTTGGCTTCCATCTGTTTAAAATGAAAACCAAAACAGATGCTTTATTGAATGGCAGCGGCAAACAGGAGGAGATTCATATATTATACTCCCGATGCTGTTTACATAGAAGAAATATACAGGGGTTGGAGTGGTCTGATTGAAAACATAATTCAGTTGAAGACTTTGAGCTGTGGGAATCTTAGGCAGTTTCACACCTTGAACAGCATTTCAGTACTGAATTACAGCTTCACCTGCTCATTCAGTTGTATGTACTGTCTTTCCCAACACAGAAGGATATGTCTGCAGACTTAGAAAAAAACAAGACTTCCCAGCCTAAAGCTAGAAAATTTACCTACCTGTCACCTCCGAGGAAAATTATTGTAGTCAACAAACAAATTGTCACAGAGATTTAAGTGGGAATGAAGGTGAAATGGGTTTATCATCTTGAATTGCGCTGGGGGGAGGTCATGAAGTCCATCCCACTCATCCTCTTGTCTTGGAATTATGAAAACAATAAATTATTCAAATACATTAATTCAGAATTCAATCACATTAGGCTCATTCAATCAGTCTTTCATTAATAACGGTACATTAAATGAAATGCAAATGCTAAGAAGAAATGTTAATCATGAAGCTGCAAACCGCTGCAAAAGAAGCATCCAGGAACTTGCCTAATTAATTCTGGTTCATTCAGTCCGTTAACTGAGGACTGCCTCAGATGTCTATCAAGTGTCAGTCACGGGAATGAATGTTCTGGGCATTTATTAAGGACTTGAATATTTCTACCTCAGAAGATGGAATCCATGGTGCCTGTCCATGTAAAGAGACACATTTATATTAAGTCATTAGAAAGGCTTAAGGATGTACACGAAGAAACAGATGGAAGCCTACAGGTGTAGTCCAGAGGTTAGAGGAAGACCGCTGTATTCCATTAACAGCTTGTCATCCCAAGTAATCAATCTTTGTCCCTGGGGGGGGGGCGGGGAGAGAGAGAGAGAGAGAGAGAGAGAGAGAGAGAGAGAGAGAGAGAGAGAGAGAGACTGTGCACTCATGCATGTGCGCATGCATATACTTACATGTGGGAGTTTCAGGATGCTGCCACCTTGTATTTTGAGAATGGGCTCTCCCTATAGTCTAGAACTGGGGCTGGAGAGATGGCTCAGTGGTTAAGAGCACTGACTACTCTTCCAAAGGTCCTGAGTTCAATATCCAACAACCACATGGTGGCTCACATCTGCATCTGCAACGTTATCTGACGCCCCCTTCTGATGTGTCTGAAGACAGCTACAGTGTACTCATATACATAGAGTAAATAAATAGATAAATAAATAGCCTAGAACTGGCATACTGGGATACTGAAAGTGGCTAGCAAGCTCCAGGCTCTGTCTTTGTTTGCTGAGCAGTGCAATGACAAACATGCCACCCTGCCCAGTTATATACATGGGTTCCAAGAACTGAACTGAAGTATCCAAGCTTCCAAGGCCACCGCTGTACAGCTTGGCTCATGTCCCAGGCCACTCTATCTTCATGGCCACGCTCCCCTGGCATCTTCTGCTCTGAGAGCCGCAGTGTCCCTTTCAGAGTCCAGGCTTACATTCCAGGCTTGGGCACCTACTGGAGTCATACAGCCTACAATACTCAAGGACGGACGGCTCAATTCAGCTTACAAGAGGGTTTCTCGCAGGCACATGGGAGTGGTTCTGTAAGAACTGTGAGATGCAGCGATGAAACAACTGGATAGGAAATGAGAGAAAGAATAGCTTAAAAGCACAGCAGTGAAATGAGAGGCACAGGTGACAGGGAGGCTGAGACTTTTAAAGTTCTTGGGTTGAGTGGAAGCCATTGAGCCTGGTGATGTGCCCACTAGGCTGAGTACTTGAATTATTGAAAGTAAAATGGTCTAAAACATAACAAACACACACACACACACACACACACACACACACACACACACAGAGGAGAGAGACAGAGACAGAGAAAGACAGAGACAGACAGAGACAGACACAGACACTGTATGGGCTTCTGATGACTTCATAAAACTGCCTTTAAAGAACAGTCTAAGGAAGGAAGAACTCATAGTCTAGTATACCGTGTTTGTAAGATGAGTACCTAGGCTTTGGATATGGCTCAGTTCATATTATGTTTGCTTGAAAATCATGAGGTCCTGAATGTGAGTCCTAGAGCCCATGTGTATGGTGGTGTATGCTTATAACATCAGCTAGAGAGGTAGAGGTAGGCGGGTTACTGGGATACACTGGCCAGCCAGCCTAACCTACTTGGTAAATTCTAGGCTGCTAATTATAGGCTCTGTGTCAAAAATCAAAAGATTATTGACAGTACCAGGGGCGGTCCTCTCTTCTCAAACATGTACACCTGTATACACATAAACATGCCCAGACACTCAAATATTAATAGCATTATATAAGGAAAAGGCATGTTTTGTGCATTGAATTTGTATTTAGCAAATATTTAGGTTTCCCACCATTACCCATTGCTAACACACTGAAACTGTACTAAGACTTTAAGTGGCCCCCATAGCTGGCTGCACTGATTTTATTGGAAGGGAAGGTCAAGTTCATGTTTTATTTGTAGCTAGCACCTTCCAGAGAACTGTTTGTGTCAGATGGGGTGGCTTTGCTTTGCTAGGTCGCAGTCACCAATACAGTGCTCGCTTTCAGCTTGCACGGTCATCTTCTTGTTCAGCTGCCAGTCTCTTTCTTTCACCATCAACCATTTATGGACTCTTCTTAACTCACGAACCCCCCAACTGTAACCTTGGGAAAGGACAATGGGTGAACCCCAGTGACTGTAACAGTTTCTGCCTATTGGTGACACAGTCACCAATCCTGTATGTAAGTACATGCATGTGCACATATGTGCTTATACAACAGAGGTCAGAGGTTGCCCTTCCCTGTCTTCCTAACTCGTTCTTGACTTCAATTTTTATTATTTTTACATTCACTTTTATTTTTTTTTGTCTTGCATGTATTTGGGTGTTTTGCCTGCATGTATGTCTGCATACCATGTGTCCTGAGAGAGCACATGAGGACCTCAGATCTGTCACCTGGAGTTGTAGATGATTGTGAGCTATCACATGGGTGCTTGAAACCAAACTTGGCTTTTGGAGAAGAGCAGTCAGTGCTCTTAACCACCGAGTCAGGGCTCTAGCCCCACTTGATTTCTGAGATGGTGTCTTAACCTTTTTCCCTGGACTCAACAATTTGGCCAACCTTAGAGATCCTCATGCCTGTGTCTCCCCAGTACTGGGATTACTACACTTGATCTTAGCCAAAAGGCCAAGAAGCGATGAGTACTGGGATTACTAGCATAGGTCTGAATTTTCTTTTTCAAAAAGTGGGTCCTAGAGATGAACTCAGATCCTTATACTTGCATGGCAAGGTTTACTGACTGAGCCACCTCACTAGTCCCCTGTTCCCACTGCGTTATATATTTATCATACAAATAAATGGGTTTTATTGTGACATTTTTGTGCATTTATATATGCACTGTGACCATATTCATTTCCTGTTTTCAGTTCTGTTTATTAGCAAACTCTATGGCAATGCCCAAGCTCATGTTTGCCAGATGCAAGAAGAGCCCAGATTTGCAAGCTGCTATTTTCCGGGACTTCTTTGTTTGCATTAGTTATTATTGCTAGTGTACAACAGGTTACAGGCTCAAAGATATTATTCTCTCAAAATTGTCTTTTATAAGACTTACAAACTTTCTTCATCAGAACATGGTGACACCAGGTCTTTTGTGACACTTTCATTTCTGTTAAGTACCTAGGGACTGAAGTCATTTCTTCAGATCTGCTAGAATTTTACCAGCTATTGTATTGACACAGAAAACCATTTTTTCCATCTATTTTGTTGAGACATCTATTGGTCAAAATACTGACATAACAGTATAACCATGAAGAGCAAGAGAAGCAAAGAGTGATGTCTTATTTTTGGGAGATTTTGTGTTTTGGTTTTCTGAGACAAGGTCTCTACACACAGTCCCGGCTGCTCTCTAATTCACTATGTAGACCAGGGCGTTCTTGAGCACACAGAGATCCACCTGCTTCTGTCTCCTGAGTGCTGGGAGTAAAAGGTGTGCTGCACCACGCTGGACAATTTTTTGAGTTTGTAGTGCATGGACTGAGATTCCTGGGAAGGGCAGGGACCTGGGTAAGGCGTGTGCAGTGGCTAAGTGTGCTGGGTAATCCTAGTTGTCAACTTGGCTAAACGGGAATCAACCAAAGCCCAAGCATCTGGTAATGTCCATGAAGGATTCTCTTCATTGGATTATTTGAGGTGGGAAGATCTGTGCTAAATCTCGGTTGATCCTTTTGATAACAGCCCACATAAAAGGAGATGAAATAAGGAACATTTTATTTTTCATTTTGTCTGCTTGCCCCCACTCTAATTGGCAAGTTCATTCATCCTGTTGAATGCTGAAGCATTCCTTCCCTGGGGTTAGAACCATCTTCTTCAGGTTTCCAATGTAGACCAGCATCTCTCCAGTAATCGGCTAGGGATTGGAGCTATGAAGACATCCACTGTGGTGGAGCAACTACCAGATTTTTGGCCTTTTCTCAGGAGATACTTGTTGTTCTGTTCCTTTCGGAACCCCAACTAAACCACCTTAATTATGCAGAAGAGCAGAGATGGGCATCGTAAGGAGGAACCCATCAGAGGAGGCTTCACAGAGCACTTACACGGCACAGCCATGCAGACCAGCCTGGCTTGTGGAGGACAAAGGGCTAGGATGAAATGGGAATGTGTAGCACAGTAGATAGAATTTTCTATCTCTCGGACAGCCCTGCCCAAGCTGCTGGTAAGTCTTTGAGCTTTTTGTCGAATGTATTTCCTTACATGCGGGACAGAAATGAAGCAAATGTTAGGTGACTAACCCAACAACTTCCTCACACAGCACAGGCGGCACACTGGATAGTTCATGAAACTGTGGAATGGGTTAAAGAGAGTGGGAGGACAGATAGAATGGCCATCAACAAAAACAAACAAACAAACAACCACCCCAAACAATACAGACGATTAAAAATGCTGGTGTGGATGTGGGGAAAGGCACACCTCTGTTGGGAATGTCAAGTGATGTCACCCCTATGAAAAAGGCTTCTCAGAGGACTCAACACAGAACTAAAGTACCTCTCTGGTGGCTTGGTGGGTAAAAGCGCTTGCCACCATGTCAGAAGACCTGATTGCGATGTTTAGAATTCACACACTAGAAGGAGAGAGATGACTTCTTCAGAGTTATCCCCTGACCTTCTGTGTGCTGTGGTGTATACTTATACCCAATCTCTCTCTCTCTCTCTCTCTCTCTCTCTCTCTCTCTCTCTCTCTCTCTCTCTCTCTCTCTCTCTCTCTCTCTCCTCCCACCCTCCTTCCCTTCTCCCTTCCCCACCTCTCAATAAAGCAACCAGTTAACAAATGTGATACAAAGTTAAACCTAGAGATGCCACATGACCCAGCTATTCCACTCTAGGGAATATAAATAATTATGTCATCACAACCCATAGGAGGAACAATAGTATCAACTAACCCGGACTCCTCAGAGCTCCCAGAGACTAAGCCATCAACCAAAGAACATACATGGGCTGGTCTGTGTCTGGCCTCAGTGAGAAAGAATGCACTTAATACTGTGGAAACTTAATGCCCTAGGGAAAGGGGGTGAGGTAGGAGTGGGTGGTGGGTGGGCGAAGACCCTCTCAGAAGCAAAGGGTTGGGGCAATGGGGCGAAGAACTTTTGGAGGGGGAACCAGGAAGGGAGAAACATTTGGAATGTAAACAAATAAAATAATAAAAAAAGAAAACATTAAACAGAAAGCTTTGCCTCTGGGGGCAATAAAGTGGAGAAGGCAGGTCTATGCTGTCAGGGCTACCAGCTCTACAAGCAGATTGCTTCATTGGGGTGGGATTTCCATCACCTCTCTGCTCTATCTGATCAAGAAGAGCGGAGTGGTAGGGGTGGGTACCAGGACTACTGCTCCCGTGACACACCATCTCCTGCCAAAGGTCTGAGCATCCTAAGGTGAGGGAAGACCTCTTTCCCCACTGCATCCTTGGTGAAGATGAAGACTGCGTATCCTCCCCAGATGCTCAGCTCAGGCTCCTGCCTGATAAACCCGAATTGTTGCTGCTGACCCTTAAATAACTCACTGTTGTGTCACTGTTGAACAATTTGAAATTGGTGAGCAGGCCAGACGTCTTATATTTGGCGAGCATATTTTCCCTTTAATAATTTTAGCTCTGAGCTTTTGGCAATCCTCGCAGCCCTTCACGTTTATTTTTGCCCTTGTTCTCAGCCCACAGATGTTGTCATCGCTGAGGTAAATCCCCCATCTAGAAAGCTGAGCCAAAATTACGGGTTTTCTTTTCACTTTTTAAATGTTGTTTCAGAATTGTTTATTATTTTAACATGTCTTGCTAAGATACTAAGAGTTCAGGAGGGGCAATAGACGTTCTTAAATCAAACCAGCTTTAAAGTAGGTCAGCCTTGGTGCTACTGTAATTGCATTTGACATTTTGCCTTAAACAAAGTCACACATTGCTAACAACTTAAATAAACCCCACTCTTCAGAGACCAGATTGAAAAATGGACTTGCCCCGTTGTGTGGGCGAGACTTGTTCTGCAAGCTGAACTTGTAATAGAACGTGGATGGAAAGGAGCTTGTAAAAACAGAACAGGGATCTCTGTAGCGGGTCAAATGGTTTTCCTTCTGCTCAAGTGTGAGACAGTGACAGGTTCTTATAGACCGACTTCAGCCAGATGATCTTTCTCATACCTTACTGGGTTCATTTCCCACCCCACCCCCATCAATTAACTACTCAACAATTAGTTGCCCCCACTTCTCTATTTCACTGAAGAGTTTCTGATAAATCACAGGTGCCCTAGATATGTTGGCCTGCCTCTCCTATCTGAACAGAAAAGTAAAAAACCCTCAGATCAAACACTATGAACCACTGTGTACCGTGCCCTAGTGGCTAAACTAGTCTATGTTGCTTTTCATATGAGGTAGATGGATATTCTCCTCTTGGGTCTTCTGTTCTCACCTCCACAGGTCACACACTTATACATAGGCACAACTTTTTTATTTTCTTTGAAAACATTCACTACAAAGTTCACTCAGAATAGTGCATTATGCACCCCTATATTACATGTGGTAGCATGTTTGTGCATTACTTTTTGTGCATTTTGCACTTTTCCATCAACTTTTCTCTTCCTATATTCTTTAAGAAGATGTCTTCTCATCACTTGTCTTTTCCTGTCATTCCACGTGTGTTTATTCCCTCTGACTTCTCCAGGGTGTTAGTGTTTGACATCATTACTCAGCAGCAGCAGTTAGGTTGTTTATAGTGCCTTGGAGTATATTTTTTTCCATTTTATTTTGATTTTGGGTGCCTACGTTCAATCGATCCAGTTATATAGTAGTCTCTCTAAATCTGAGTATGCTGATGGATTGGAGATTCATTTATTCCAATGTTAACTATTATTTTATGAATACATTCTGTTGTTGAAATTCTGTATTAGTCACTATTCCCATCGTTGTGATGAAGAACAACTTAAAAAGAGGAAAAAGCAACTTAAAAAGAGGAAGAGCTTACTTTAGCTCACAGTTTGAGTGATACAGTCCACCACTGTGGGAAGATGAGCTCTGACTGGTCTCATTATAGTCAGGAAGCAGAGAGACTTAAACTCATTGTTTAGCCTGGGGCCCATCCCATGGCATAGAGCACTCCATGTTTATGGTAGGCTTTCTTACCTCAATTAACACAATCTGCAAAGTTTTTCAGAGATCAATCCAGAGGTTTGTCTATAGAGAGAAGATCTGTATATTGTATAGATGTATCACCTGTCCATTAATAAAACCCCTGGCCTATAGGAAAGGGTAAAATAGAAGGTGGGACATCCTGGAGGCAGAAAGATTCCTGGGATAGAGCCAGGCAGGACATCTGCCTGGGAAGATGTTATGAGGTAGACCCATGGTACCTCAGCACAGGTAATCAGCCACACGATAGACTGTGGGTCAGAATAAATGGGATCATTTAAGTTATGATCAATAAGAGGAAAGCATATCAATATGGCCAAGGCATTTGTAAATATATTTTGAGTCTGAGTCTTATTTCGGGGAGCATGGGGCTGGGAGGAAGAACCAGGCCTAACTTTTACACTTGTCTTCTAGGTGATTCTAGATATTGTCAACCTGGCATTTAGTACTAACTGATGGTTTTTTTGCTTGTGGTGTTGTGCCTTTAGCTCCTCCTGGAACTCATATTCTTATGTGGCTTGCTGAGAATACTGAGGGCCTTCTAAAATTCCCCTCTGTAACTTTCTAGAATTTTTTCCCCTATGGATCTTCTCTGTATTCCTTACTCACCCCCAAGCAAAGCAAGATGTGGAAATGATGAGTGTTCTTCAATAATTAAATAAACAGGCCACTCAGGGGTCAGCTCCAGTTGTATGGGCTCTCCCCAGGTCTTTCTCTTGTCCACTCACCTCTGGTCTCCTCTTCGCCAAGTTAGCTTCTCATTTTCATCTCTCCTCTTGATTTCTGTCCCTTGAGACAGCACTGGAGCTTTACATAAAACAGTATATCTCCTAATCACATTTCTTATCGCCAGCACAGGAAGCTTAAGCGAGGAAGGACTTATCTTGGCTTGTGGCTTTTGAGGGTAACTTCATCATCTTAGGGAAGGCACAGCAGAACACCTCTGTGACAGCAAGAGCATGTGGCAGAGTCACTCGTGCAGTAGATGGAACAGGAAGCAGAAGAAATATAACAGGAAGTTGCTAAGACTAATATACCCTACAAATCTTTCTCTAGTGATATACTTCCTCCAGCTAGGATGCACTCCCTAAGTTTCCACAGCCTCCCAAAACGGCAGCACCATCCCAGGCTGTGTGTTCAAAAATATGAGCCCACAAAGGACATTTCATCTAAATCACAACACTGTGTTTTTATGTAAAATACTGACACTCATGGTCTTGTACTGCTCTTTGCCTATGAGGTTGTGTAACTTCGGAAATGGAATTTTCAATAGAAAAAAAGGAAAAAGAAGCTAATGCCTGGCTTTCACAGGGATTGAAGCTATGATATGCTTAGTTCCTGCCCTACATGACAAAAAGAATGACTGTAAATGGTGTTGTTGATGGTGCTTTTTGTGGATATCCCGACCCCTGATAGACCTTTGTGCACTGGTGGTCTCAGGGTGTGGGAAGCTGGGGATTAGGGTATTGGATGGAGGTGAGTAAGGCAGTTATAAAAGACCAGGGAGACTGTGTTGGAGGACAGCTTGTTTATTGAAATAGAGGGGCTAGATTATCTAGCTTTTGTCAGTGAGGAGGAGAGAGAGAAGGACAATGGAGGTAGTCTGGCCATGGAGGGAGCTTCCAACGTTATCAGTTAGATTAGCAGACTGTCAGTTCTCTGGTGGAGAAACAGAAGCCTAATTGGCTTTATCCTGATGTGGCTCCGCCTCTACAGAGTTGAGTAGGTCCAAGAGGGATTTGGGTAGGGGGCATCCACTCCTGTTATGGTCTCTGAGAGTTGTCCAGAGTATGGGCAGAACTCTACCATGTTTCTGCTACTACTAGGAAAATTTCTAATGCCAAGATTGATTGTATATTTTATTATGTTTTGTGCCCATGGAAACTAATCACAATAGAAGTCAGTAGAACTGTTTTGTATAGTTACCTACAATACCCTTGAACCTATACTAACCAGCAAGAGCACTTCCATTACCTATTTATAAGCTTTTATAGTATACGCTAGCTGCCCCTGGGATAGACCCCGACATAAAAGAGACAAACTATTTGGAATAAGACTTCCATTTTGCATAATGATCTAGTAAAGTTTAACTTCCCAAGACCTCCCTGGCAACTGACATCCTACTTGGCAGAAAGAGAAAGGTACATGGGTAACTGAAATCCTTGTTGGCATGTTCAGAAATGAATGGTAGACAAGTCCCATCCTGGTGGACAAGTTAGTACAAGAATATTAGACAAGGCAAATCTGCCACAGCTGAATTCCCCAACCAATGGGAGCAGGGTGAACGTGCAACAAAGACACGATCCCAAGGAAATCCCCTATGCTTAAATCCTGATTGGTGAAATAGATTCTAATAGGTGTTTGTGAATTTTCGGCTTAAAAACCCTGTAGGATCTTAACTCAGGGTCATGGTTCAATCCTCAAATCTGGGCCATGGCCCTGGTTGATCAGTCCTGGGGCATATGCTCAATAAATTATCCCTGTCTGACTGTCATCAGTGTCTGTGTGGTTTGTGAGTCAATTCATGGACCCCAACAATGCTGTTGCTTTAATACTGGTGATGGTGTTCGAATGGTGTTTGTGGTTATATTGTGTTTTGGGTAGTAGTGTTTGTTATAGTGATATTGGTGATTGTGTTGTAGCAGCTTCTAGATGATGTCTCTGGTAGTATCTTAATGTCATTGGTAACTATGTTTGTGGTGGTACTGCCATCATGGTGTTTGGGGTAAGGATTATGATAGTGATAATTTTGGTACTGTTTCTGGCTTCATTGGTGATGGTGGGTTGTGTTGGTGATGATGGTGATCAAGGTAAAGTGATGGTTTTGCTTTTTTTCTAGGACATGTTTGATGGTATTGGTGATAGTGTTGCTGCTCATGCTGGACACAAACATGGTGTTGGTGATAGTGTGGTACTCAATCCCTTGACTCTATCCATTTCACAGAGCAGGATTCTGTATTTCTGGTTACCTGTGTGTATGTGATGGTATATGTGTATATGAGACAAATACTTCAGAATAAATACATATTTAATAGGAAAGAGAGGGTCAGTATTTATTACTGTTTGGTGTCATCTTACTTCAAAAAGGAGTTATTACAATTTAGGACTTTGAAGCTTATGTCAAGCCCTTTACCCTTAATTATCCACTCTAAACTGTTAACCACACACTATAGACTCACACTTAGTTTTTGAGGGGCCTCTTCAGTGATTTCCATGGTGGGCAGACTTCATACTGTCTCACACTCTCACCAGCACTTATTATTTGTTTTGGGGGCACTACCATTCTCAGTCCATATGTTGGTATGATCCTTATATTCATCTAGAAAAAGATCAAAGCTAAATGAACAGTAATGAATAGATAGATCCCCAAATCATTGATAGAATACAAGACGGGGAAACAGGTAAATGGTCCTTGGTTAAAATGTGTCTTCTCCTTTCTCTTTCATCTAGAAATGGCATTGGTTAACATCACATTTTTTTCCTTTTAGTTTGACTTTTTGATTTATCATATATCTTTCATTTGCATAGTGGGAAGAAAAACATTGGCACTGATTTTGTGTTTCTAATTTTTTTGCCCTGTAGATTCAGGGATCTCTCCTTCCAGCACATCAAGCCACTGCAGGACTAGGTACATCTTCTCCCACTGAGGCTAGTTGAAGTGGTCCAGCTGGAGGAATAGGATCTACAGGTGGGCAGCAGATCCAGGGCCAGGCCCTGCTTCAGTTGTTGAGAGACCCACATGAAGGCCAAGCTGCACTTCTGCTACATATGTTCAGGGGTCCTAGGTCCAGCCCAAGCTCACTCTTTGGTTGGTGGTTCAGTCTCTGGGAGACCCCTGGGGTCCAGGTTAGTTGACTTTGCTGGTCTTTCTGTTGAGCCTCTGTCCTCTTCAGGTTCTTCAGTCCTTCCTCCAACTATTCCATAAGACTCCCCAACCTCCATCTGTCTTTTAGCTGTAGGTTTCTGTATCTGTTTCCATGGCTACTGTGTGGAGCCTCTCAGTGATGCTTAGCTCCTGGAGCAGACTTTCTGATCCCATGTGCGTCTGATATTTGGAAGGAAGTATGGGTCAGCTAGCTGTGTGTTGGGGGCTCTGTTTCTCTACTGACTGTCTCAAGCATGATGAAGCTCATCTCAAGCCAGGCTGCTGAGTGACTAATACATCATTCCCCTGTGACCATGGACTGACTCATGCGTTCTGAGCATGTAGGGCCACTCAGTCCCTTTCCATTAAGTTTGGTCCTACTCTTGCTTTTATTAGATCAACAGAATGCATTCTTTAATGGATTTATAAATAACTTTAATTTCCAAAGGCTCACCCATAAAAATAACATAGACTTGGGATAAACACAATTAACTTAGGTCAGAGGAATTATTCACACTTTTGCTTGATTTGTAAGTTCTTGAACGATCTTGCATACACCGAACAAAAAACTTACTCTCCTAATTATTCCAGGTGCACTGTTAGGCCATTTCAGTGTCCTGACTAAGTCTAGAATTTAAGCAGAATAGAATAATCTAAAATTTGCTCTGACAAGTCACTAGGGGGGACAGATGGGATGTGTTTTTTATCACAGGGGTGGGAGTTGCTGGAACTATTCCAGAGGCAGATGTGGATTATTTTTTTAAAACCTCACATGCAGTTTTTGTATAGAAAATTTCAGACATATGCAAAAGTAGGCAGAATTATAAACACCCCCCCACTTACTTGGCAGGCAGATTTCAAAACTCTCAAATCATGGCCGATACTGTACCATCTCTGTTTAACCCATTCTTTCCTTCCTATCTCTCTCCTCAGTGGGATTGTTTAAAAGCAAATTCCAAAAATGTTTCCCTTTGTCAGGAGCACATCAGCAAGAAGCCCAGAGAAATGATACACACAGCTTATACCTCATTAGCTGATAGCAAGGAGCCAGCTTCTCTTGTGGGATGCCCTGTCTGGTCCTCTTTCCATCTCTGTCAGATGTGACCACTAACCAGAAGCAGTTCCTCCCTGGGAAGATAAAGCAAGCCTGGCTTGAAAGCCACATCCAGGGGGCTAGAAAGATGGCTCAGTGGTCGAGACAGAACTAAGCCTGTTTCTCAACCCTTGCATCATGTGATTCACAATTGCCTTTAATTCCAACTCCAGGGGATTTTTCTTCTGGCTTCTATGGGCACCACACTCCTGTGTACATACCTCTGCATACACCCCCCCACACACACACACATACACAGACACACACACACATACAGACACATACACATTTTTAAAAGAATTTAAAAGTTATATTTGGCTTGTCAATAAGCCAGTTGTATTATTTATATGTAAACTCAACACAATTCTAGATCCTATTCTAATAGGATTTTATTCTAATAGGATCTACTTAATAGGAGAAAGATTATTTTAGCCAGTTCTCATGCCCCATGTCTCCTGTCTGCTAGCAGAACTGTATTCTCTTCCAGAGTGGGTCACCTCTGTGAAGGGCTTACCCTGTGCTCCATTCCCTGATCATCTCTGTCTTGTCCTTTATTTGTTTGACTGTTATTCTGTTAGTTGAACGAACAGTATCCTTTTATTTCTATATACCAGAGAACTTGTTTCCCCAAATGCATCATTCTCAGCTTCCTGCTCCAGTTTCTAGTGATTGGTGCTGAGAAATGAAACCCCATCCTGTTTCTGTCTTCACCTATGGCACACAAGGAAAGTGTGAACCATGAGCCGCTCTCCTGGATAATTTGTGAATGAGCAGTACCAATCAAAAGAGCTTGCGACTTCTTCTTCTTCTTCTTCTTCTTCTTCTTCTTCTTCTTCTTCTTCTTCTTCTTCTTCTTCTTCCCTTCTCTTCCTTCCTTCCTTCCTTCCTTCCTTCCTTCCTTCCTTCCTTCCTTCCTTCCTTCCTTTATTTTTACAATGCAGATTTTATTCTTCTCCCAGTCCACCCTCTGACTGCTCCATATCCCATACCTCCTCCCTGCCCCCATGTCTCCACAAGGATGTCTCCATCCCTCTACCCCAACAGACCTCTAAACTCCCTGGGGCGTCTAGTCTCTTGAGGGTTAGGTGCATCTTCTCTGACTGAACCCAGACCCGGGGGACCCATCCCATATGAGCATCCCCGGCTCCCTTTCTACTCCGCCGTTCTCACATTCACCACCAACATGGGAAACAGAGCCACTCTCCCTCCTCAGGACCCCGAGCACATACGCCTTCCTTTTCTTTGGTTGGCTCTATTTCTTCATTTTCTTCCATTTAGGAAAACAGATTGAGTCTGGCAGTAAGAGAAAAAAAAAAAACAACACTGGTTCTCTCAGATAAAAATATCCTCCCAAGTAGATTTTATTTTTACTTTATTATTTCTTTTTTGCTAGCATCTTAGCTTTTCAATCTGAAGAACTAGGAATGTACCTCTGTTTTCACTCTCTGGGATCTTTCTATGCCATTCATTTCCTGACCAATTAGACAAAAAATCTATAGCTCTCTGAACAGAGGAAGAGGTGTATGAACAAGAAAACATGCAGGGAAGAGACTGGGACTATATAAAAATGTACACCATAGTGATTATCTGGATCCCAAGAGTTTTAAATGTAAGCAAATACAATATATAAAATATTTAATTTAATATATTATATGCACTAAATATTCTTTGTATTTTATGCATTAAATATTTCATGTGTACATATATCTCACATACAACAGTGCCAAGAGAGATAAAGCCAAATGATATTTTGTATATAAAATTATGTGCATACACATCAGTTGAAATCGCATACCATAACATATTATGAGGTAGATATATCAATACTTCTGTTTGGTCTATTAGAAAGATAGAGGTTTGGAAGGACAAGGTAAGTAATTGGTCTGTAGTACATGAAGAAATGCTAAAGCTAGCCTCCACCCCAGATTAGACTTCAGAGCCACCTTGAATGTGGAGTACATATGGGGAACTAGGGAGCATGTATAAAGCCCACCTGAGATAGAGTGGAATCAGGTAATTGAGAGAGGATGAGAACCAGGGGCAAGGCTTAAGGAAGCAGGAGTGCAGGGCGTTATCACCAACATTAACATCAAATAGCATCAATACCCACATATTGAACCATTGGGACTGCAGGCATGCCTGAGCTTCAGTTTCAGCCTCCTTCTCTTTGACAGGGGACAAGAGAGCGCGTAAAGATCAGGATTATCATCGTTAGGCAGGCACTATCACAGTGTCGATGTAGGGTAACTGCTCTGCAAAAGCAGGGTGCTGACGACAGTGGCTGAACCCCTCCTGGTAGGCTCTCCATCTGACACAGCCCACTCAAGGGACACAACACCAGTGACATATTTGAAAAGCAAACTACTCTTGACCCTGTGAATCCACAAAGCCTTAGTGCCAAGGACAGCAGCACCTGAGGATGCAAATGTCCTTTATGTAAACTGGTGGCAGATTTGCATCTAACAACGCGTCCTCCTGGGTCTAGATCGCCTTTGCGTTATTTATGACATCTTATACAATGTAAATGGTATGTAAATAGCTGCTGATCTACATTTTTAGGGAATAGTGACATTAAAAGTACCCATGCTCAGTGAATTTGCACTTTGCACCCACCATTTTCAGTTCATGTTTATGGAAATTTGTAGGAGTAAAAGAGTCATTTGTGAGAGCGAAAGCTCTCGTCACATTATGTTAAAAGAAGGCATGTCTTAATTCACGTTACAGATGAAAAAAGAAAGAACGAAACTCACGAGGAAAAATTGCCTTTCTCTGGTTGGCAAGGTTGCAAGTGACCTTTGCTTTCCTTAATCTCTTTCAGTTTCCCCTTTTTATTCCGATGAATAGGTATTTTATAATCTGAAAAAATATTTTTCTAAGAAGCCAAAAAAAGGAGATGAGTTAAGCACAAACAAATCCTGTTTGGTTGGGTTGAGTTTTTTTTGTTTTTGTTTTTGTTTTTGTTTTTGTTTTTTTGTTATGCTCTGACATGTTGCTTTTTTTTTTTATCACATGTATGAGTGTGTATGTGTGTGAGGGTATATGCTGTAAGTGTGTGCCCATGCATGCGTGTATGAAGGCCAGCAGGAGGGTTATTTCTCCAATAGTTTCAAGCAATGTATATATATATACATATGTATATGTATATATATATATATATATATATACATATGTGTGTGTGTGTGTGTGTGTGTGTGTGTGTGTGTGTGTGTGTATAGGTCACCAGTACACCCCGGCCATCTTGTATCTGCCTCTCATAGCACTGGGGTAACAGGTCAGTATGTTTTTTCCTTGCATGAGTGCTGGGGGTTTGAACTCAGGTCTTTATGCTCATATAACAAGTGCTCGCTGACCTGCTATTGAACCATCCTTTAGTCCATCACTCTATTTTGTAAAAAATAAATTGTAGGTTTGTAGCAACTTTGAGTTACTTTTATCAGTGAGCTGGCTGGTTTTGTGTGTCAACTTGACACAAGCTGGAGTTATCACAGAGAAAGGAGCCTCCCTTGAGGAAATGCCTCCATGAGATCCAGCTGTAAGGCATTTTCTCAGTTAGTGATCAAGGGTGAGAGGGCCCATTGAGGGTGGTGCCATCCCTGGGCTGGTGGTCTTGGGTTCTATAAGAAAGCAGGCTGAGCAAGCAGGGGGAAGCAAGCCAGTAAGCGGCTTCCCTTCATGGCCTCTGCATCAGCTCCTGCCTCCAGGTTCCTGCCCTGGGTGAGTTCTTGTCCTGACTTCCTTTGGTGGTGAACAGCAATGTGGAGGTGAAGGCTGAATAAACCCTTTCCTCCCCTACTTGCTTCTTGGCCATGATGTCTTGTGCAGGGATAGAGACCTTGACTAAGACAATCAGCATCATTTCCCCAATCGCATCTTGCCTCTTACATTTGAGTAATTCTCACAAATATTTTGAGAACTTTTGTAATTATTATTTTCTTTATGATTAGATATATAAGTTCATGTGATACTATATAAAGCTTTGTCATCTAGGATTGTGGATATCGCTATTATAATTATTTTGGGGAACAAGAAATGTAACTGTGGTGGTAATAATGAGAACAGCCCCCATTGGCGAATATATTTGCACATTCAGTTCCCAGTTGGTGAACTAATTGGGAGGATTAGGGGGTGTGTCCTTGTTGGAGCAGGGATGTCCTTGCTGGAGGAGGACTGTCACTGGCGGTGGGCGGTGAGCGGTGAGCGTTGAGGTTTTCAAGCCCAGGCCAGCCAGCCCCAGTGTCTTTGTCTTTCTGCCTTCTGCCTGAGGCTCTGGATGTGAAGCCCCCAGCTGCTTTGCTGCGCTGTGTCTCCCTCTGTGCCCCCAAGCTGCTTGCCATGACTATAATGGGCTAAGCCTCTGACTTTACATGCAAGCTGCCAGCTGAATGCTTTCCTTATAAGAGCTGCCTTGCTCGTAGTATCTCTTCCCAGTAATGGAAACCTGAACTAAGACGGTACCCATATGAGATGGTGAAAGTAACTAATGCTTGCGCTGTGTGCTCTGAGTATACCCCTCATCTTTCTTCCATTCCTGACCCTGTCTGTGGGCTTCACTGTTCCCCAAATGACTGAAATTGGGTCAAGGAATACCCCTAGAATGAACACCAAATGCTCACCACTCACTTGAAATCAAAACCTGGAGATGACTAAGCTCAATAAGTCATGCTGATGCGCAGACAGGCTTCTGGCACCGAACAGCTGAGCCGAGAGTCCCAAGGAGAACATGGCCAATGCGTTGAGAAGGCAGAACTGCCTTCCTTTGATGCAGAGAGGATTTTAGTGGTCTGTGGAGATCAACCCAGCTGCCTCAGTTTCTCCAGGCAAAGCCCAACTGATCAAGTTCTCTTCAATTCCAGGAAGGCTGCTAGTTTGAGGAAGCTGTGGGATAAACATCTGTGGTGTGGTCAGGAGTATGGCTCAGAAGAGCTCTTGCCTGGTGTGCATGCTCTGAGGAGCAGGAGCATGGTAGTTCTGCTCAGAGGACTGCGTTTTACACACACATACTGGCCCTATTCTCACTATGGTGTTTAGGATGTAGTGGATATATAACAGAATTGGGACATAGGAGCTTGTAGTGATATTTGAGATTCCCTACCTCAGACTGATATACCATGGGAAAGGAAACCGAGGCCATGCAAGTTGAGTCAGATGTCATTCTCATGGTGCCTACCAGGAAAAGAGTAACATTGGTGTTCTGGTTTGATGACGTCACCAGTTCCCAGTCCCTGCAGGCTGAAGTAAGAGCAAGCTTTCATGACTTTTCCTCTTCTCCTATGAATATGCGCTCAGGTTGTAAGTCTGTGGTTTTCTGAAGGTTATGCTGACAAGTGTCTCTTTTTCAGCATTTTAATCTGCATATTTGCGATTTTTAGATGAATCACAGTCCACAGCCAGCCTTCTGAAGGCAGCAGTTTCCTGTCAATGATACTTGAATGCATTCAAATAATGGCTTTCCCTTCCCTTAGTAGAAAGGCAGTGCCTGAAACATTTTGTAGGCTTTTGCTGCACAGAAAGCTCAGAAGCAATGGCGGTTTTGCTTTAAAGGTGCAAACAAGGTTCAGTCTTCCCTCAGGTTCTCAGAACTTTGCCAGCAAGGTCTTCAGCAAGCATTATGATTTGCCTTTATAGTTCATGGCAAAAATATCACCCAAACTGCCTGTGCCCCTTTGTCACGTGTCGTTCTTATTTCATCATTCAGGCATTCCTTGTGTGTGAACAAAGCATTTCTTGTGTGTGAAATAAAATAGCAGCTTATCTCATGGAGCCCAGGCACTGGAAGCTGTAAGCCATTGCTGTCGTAATTGTGGAGATCCCAGAACCTCACAGGGTGCTGATCCCAGCCACCAGTGACTGTCCATTCAGGTCCTACATTAAGTTGGGGACATCTGAGGACGTTATTCTTCTCTGTCAGGATGCATTAACCCCCCCTCTACCCCTTTGTCCTAGGAGGCTTCAGGGACACTGTCGGTGAAGGACCAGATGAACAGATGGAGCTCTATGCACACAGAGACCCCTGCAGGCAGCCCATCAGACGTACCTACTGGTCTTCTAAGGTCTGTGCCTAAGACCCAGGAATGGAGGCCTCACAACTGGTATTCCGGTTAATCTACTCCTGTGTTTAATATCACAATGAAAATGCGTGTTTTCCTTTATTATTTTACGAATTTTTCATGGAGAGCCTCATTCATGATGTGATACACAGTATAAAGGATTATTTCCTTCTTATTGATGAATTATGTATGTACCCATGGCCAAGAACTGCATTTAGCATATCTAGTGCCTCATAGGAAAACAGGGCCCACTAGGGAAGTTAATTCAGTGAGATGAAATCAGACAGAAAATAACCCTGAAATTTTCAAAGAAAACTACATTTTCCAGAAATATATACTATTTTTATTAGTTATTTTGCTCATTGCTATAAGAGAAAAACAGATGAAAGTAACTTCATGGAGAGTTTATTTTGGCTCACTGTTTGTAGAAAAAAAGTCCATCAAGGGGTGTCATGATGTCAAGAGGGCTGAGGCAGTTGGTTATATTACATCTACAGTCGGGAAGCTCAGAGAGATGAAGTTTGGGACTCAGCTGGCTTTCTCCATTTAATCCTGCTCATGATCCTCATCCTAGGGAATGGTGCCAGCTGTGATTAAAGTGGGTCAATCCAACTCAATTCACACATTTTTAGAAACTCCTTCAGATGTGCTCACAGGCTTGTCTCCTGTGTGATTCTAGAGATGTCAGAATCTCATTTCATG
The DNA here is from genome assembly GCA_964023405.1 of Apodemus agrarius. NCBI lineage: Eukaryota > Metazoa > Chordata > Mammalia > Rodentia > Muridae > Apodemus > Apodemus agrarius. The sequence continues at coordinate 78,218,552 of OZ030019.1, read as the reverse complement.
TCTCAGGTGGGGCTTGAATTCATGCTCCTCCTACATCAGTCTCTTAAGTGCTGGGATGACAGGCATGTGCCACAAGGCTCATATGTTCATAAAAACATTTCTTTGAAGGAGTTCCAGTTAATTGAGGGTAATTCTCTTAGTTTCCCCTAAATTCTGTAATGAATCATGTAATGAATATGTACTTAAGAGATCTTGTGGTTGATGACGTGGCTTCATAGGATCTCTAGGGACACACTGGGTGGTCGAAGTGAAGTCCATACACTGTCACCCAAGTGGGCTTGAGTGGAGAGATGGATCAGTTGGAGAAGTGCCTCCTGAGAACACATGACAACCTGAGTTTAGACTGCTGATATTCATATAGATAGCTGGTCATGGTCATACACACCTCTAATCTATCACTGGGGAAAGGGAGAGAAAAGCAGATCCCCAGAGTTTACTGGCTGACCAGTCTAACCAATAGTTGAATGGGGTTCATCAATAAACCCTGTCTTAAAGAGATAAGGTGGAGAGGAATCGTGGAAGATACCAGCTATCAAACCTTAATCTCCATGCAAAAGTGTACACATGTGTACATATTCCTGCACACACAGGTGTGCACACATACACGCTGAACGTCCATGTACATGGACACAGAACTACATATCAGTGGCAGGATTGTCAGGTTTGAAGAGAAATACATATATATGTTTGGAAGTAGGTCAAATGTGAATTTCCTACAAACAGCAAATACATTTTCCAATGTAGGTAAAGCTCCATGTAATGTTAGGGGCACACTAATGCTTCATGAACTCCGATCTAAAATTCAAACTTAACTGGGCATTGAGATAGTGCCTGTCAATGATTGCTTTATGTAAGCAAAAAGTTAATAGTATCCAGAAAGGCACTGAGAAAAAACAAAACAAAACAAAACAGGAACAAGACCTAACATAATATATAAAAAGAACTAAGCTAGGAAGGCTCCTTCATCCTTCCCTTTGCTTCTTTCACCCGCCATTGTCTGTTTAATGCAGCATTCTTGACAAGCCACCTGACTGGAGCCGTCTGCTCAACAGCTCATAAATTTCCTAGATCCAGACACCTCACACTTGGTTATGATTCGCTAGCCAACATTTGTCTCCCCCACAAGGCTAGGAGCCCAGTGTCTGGGCTACACCAGCTATGTATGAATGAATCCCTGACCCTATGATTGAGTCAAGTAATCATTGCCCTAGAACTTGACCAGCTATGCAGTTCAGACCACCATTGAGGTCTTTCTCCCACCTCTCTGGTGGAATAACTCTGGAATCCCGAGTCAGGACACCTGGCCCTCTACTCTCAGAAGTCTTCGTGGGTGTGCTCCTCGCCCCTTCTGCTAGTCACTCTCAGCCCTTGGCTTTGCTGGTTGGAGACAGAGGCAGGAAGGGTGGACCATAAGAAAGAGGAAGACAGAGACCAGGATTCCTGAGTTATTCCTACAAAGAGGTAGAAGAAAGACCACAGTGATCATTGTCTGAACTTCATGGCTGATCAAGCTCAAGGACAAGGATTGCTTGACTGAATTATGGGGTCATGCATTCATTCCAGGCATAGATGCTGAGGTCCAGGCACTGGGCTCCAGGCCTGTGTGGTGGAGGCAAATGTTGGTTAGTGAGGAGTCTGACTCTAGAAAATTCATGGGATGCTGAGCAGATGGTTACAGTCAAAGGTGGCGGGTCAGGATTGTTGCATTAAACAGACAACTGGTAGGTGAAGACAGCAAAGAATAGGATGTTGGATCTCTCCTAAAACATGACTATTGATAATAAATTCACTATCACAATTTGACAAGAAGGTCTGGCACTGTGTTAAGCCATATTGGAGCCTTGAGGCACAGAAAAAAAAAAACAAGGGAAAAGATTAGTAATAGTGATGTCTGAAAAGTTTTGACATTTTATTTGTCATAGGTTTGCACGAAATTTGATTATTTTTAGCATACTGCATTAGAATGCTGTGTTTCTTCCTGATTGAGATCTCAGCCTGGTGCACTGTTTCCCTTCTGGCTTCTTAGTGTCATTTTTTGGGTCTCCCTTTTCCCTCAGGAGAGAAACTGACTCCCCTCCACTGTTCTAGTAGCCGTAGTAAACTGTGGAGTTGAAGCTGGCTCTGGAAGTTTTACTTGGGTATAGCTAGGGGAAGAGCAGGCAGAAGGTCAGCATAGGGATAATAATTTGTCCTTTTGTTTGATCCGTTCTTTTTCCAGAACTGATCCATGGCAGTGGTTAGCCAGAATATGATCTGGGGACCCAATAAAGGATATCATGTCTTGTGCTTGGTGTTGTCACAAGCCTGCCTAGAGGCCATGTTTTCAGTCTAGCCTAGCTTCCTCGGTACTGCTCAAAATCAGGCCAATCCTTTCCCAGCTTCCTTCTTTCCTTTCTTCCAATTCATCCTTGGCTAACGGAGACAAGGAGAACTACGGAGCTGTTTTATAAAGGTCAGGTAGAAGATGGGTGTGGTTGGTGTAACCATACTGCCAGCACTCAGGAGGCAAGGACGGGGGGATCAGGAGTTCATGATTATCCTCAGACATGCAACAAGGTTGAGGCTTGCTTGCACTGTGTGGAACCCAATCTTTTTAAAACAGGGAAATCAGTGGGGTGGAGATAGTCCATTGGGGGCTAGAATCACACCTCAGAAAGTAACATGCTGGCCATGCTTGTGTGAGGACCCAAGTTCGTACTCAATACCAGCATGAATAAAACCATCAGGGAGATGTGTACCTGAAATGTCCAGTGTAGGAAGATGGAGATGTGTGGGTCTCTGATGCTCACTGGGTAGGTAAGACATCACGTCTCAAATTCCAGGAAGGATGGCTCCTGAAGAACACTGACGATTGTCTTCTGGCCTCCATGCATGTGTATATCTGACTGTTCTCCACATAGATGAGCAGAAACCAAAACAAAACGAACACCCCAAAATCAACAACAAAAACAAATACCCCACAGCAAATGACAAAAACAAACAACTTAAAAAAAAACCCAAAACCAAAGAACCAAAAACAAAACAAAACAAAACAAAACAAACAAAAAAACCAACCCCACAACAACAAAAACCCAACAAAACCAAATACCAAGTTGACCTGCTGCTCTGATCGCTGACACGCTAGCCTCTTAGTCTCAGAGGTCATCCTGTTGTCCTGTCATCTGGTTTCTGATGGACTCTACTTGGCTTGTAGCCATGCCATCCCTGCTAAGGCCAAAGGTTGCCAGTCGGAATTAGAGCAGAGAAAGGACAAGCTTCCTGTGGCCTGCAGAGGCTGAGCTGAGCCCTAGGCACCAGAGCCCATGTCGTGTTCTTCCATTATCGAAACCCAGAAGGATATCTGGATTGGACCTGGGAACTTAATCCTGTGCAACATTTTCAGTGAAGAGAGAGATTCAGGCCCTTAGGTCCAGAACTTGCCTCCCTGCTGAAGCAGGGAAGTGAGAGAGAACACACAGAGGAAAAAGGAGCGTGGAGTTCAATGGATTACCCCAGAAGGACTTGGGCTTGTTCCAAGCCTAGCATTTGAAAGGGGGACAGAATGAAGGCTCTTTCCCTCTTGAGACTGGGAACACATGTTCTGTGATTCAAAGGGCAGAGCCGCAGCCCATGGCTCATGAGTTATTCATGAGCCGTCCCACTTCTAGGTTTGAGGGATGGTTATTTATAGCACATAATCCTTTTTACAAAATGACACTACCCAGGCTGCAGGCTGAATTTCGTTTTAAGGCAAGTGTCCTGGACCGAATGGAGATCCTGTTGGTAATACAGAACATACATAATTCGGGGCTCGAAGAGGAGTATGTATAACTCGTATTTTTACCTCGCGTCTTTACTTCTTTACAATAAAATAGGCTTTCCACAGCCATTCCCGGTGGTGACTAGGGCTGAGAGTGGCATGACATCTATTTATATCTATTTTAGAACAGCAGGAAAAAAAAAAACCCTCAAGCCTCCTTCTTCCCACTGTGCAGTGGCTGCATGATGCATGCTGTTGCCCAAGGCTACCGATTTCCTGGCAGTCTTCTGTCTTGATTGTCTACACGTCTGCCTGCTCAGGTGGGCGGTGGACAGCCCCTACACAGCTGAGGACAAATGAGGTACACTGAGTGTCGCCAGGTCAGGTCTTTTCCCATGATACATAGATAGCCTCCAGGCTTCCACGTATATCCACATTGTGTGCAGATGAAAGGGCTCATCCCTGGTGAATAATGAAGAGATAAAAGTAAGAACAATATTAGCAAGGGGCTCTACAAAGGCGTAGGGGACATTCCTAGGCAGAGCGTAAATGGTGAGATCCAATGAGGCCATTCTCACCTCAAAAAGAATCACTGGAGGCAGGGAGCTAAAACATGGATTCGTAGACTTAGAAAAATGTAGATTAATCGGTAGAACATGCCTAGGTAGCATGTACCCCACTTGATGGTATATGCCCACAGTGCCAACGTGTACAAGATGTAGACAGGAGGTTCAGGAGTCCAGTGTTATTCTCAGCCAAATATCGATGTCAATGCACACCTGTGCTACCCAAGATGCAATATTAAAAACCGGATGCAAGCCATACTGTGTTCTCCTGTTCTTTAAAGTTAAAAAAGAATTTCCCTGCTCCAAAGACAAGGCTCTCATCAGGCAAGAAGGTGAAATCCTAGTTTCACAATGTAAAAATCACCCACTGCACTCTCACTATCTTACATTTTTCTAAAGATTGATTATTTTTATTCTATGTGTATTGGTGTTTTGCCCTTACATGTCTGAGCACCTTGTGCATGCAGTACCCGGAGTGGCCAGCAGAGGGCGAAATCTCCTGGAAGTAAAGTTCTGAGTCAACTGGGTGGGTGCTCAGAATTGCACCCAGGTCCTCTGAAGGAGGAAGTAGCCAGTGCTCTCAACCACTGAACCATTTCTCCAGCCTCACGATTGTGATTTTAGTGAGCGATTAAGGAGAAAAGGATCAATCCAACCGACACTTGTTTGAATTAGAAGAGATTAGAGGCCTGCCTGTTCTCAGCATTTTTCACTGATTGAAAACAGGAACAAAAACCAAACAAAAACCAACTGAACAACAGCAATAACATCACACACAACAATACACAAGGGCCAGCTGGGTGTACCTTGCATGTGTCTCTAACTGAGCTTCCTCAGGTTGCCCGGGTCCTTGACCTGTATGAACATCGGAGCAATTTGAAAGTAAAACGAAGTCTCTTTCTACCCTCTGAAACCTGGGTTATTGGAATCTGCAAAATATCCTGAGAAAAGATAGACTAACAGAAGAATATGCACACATGTTTATTAATGTGCAGACATTTAAACATTGTGAAACACAAAAGGGGGCCAGCCTGCGGAAACCTCACCATCTTTCTTATGGGGTGGGGCACCCCAGCCAGGTCAGAGTGGATCCTTTCTAGGGAAGGAGACCTGGCCCCAAGAATTGACAGCCTGGGGCTGACTATGGCTGGCTTTTGGGTACCGTCAACTCCAGTTTTTCCTTGAGTGACTGTCTAAGCAGGGGCATCTCTTATGAACAGGGGATCTGCAGAGACAGCCCGCTGCTGTGCTTTGGACGGTCAGATGTGCGCACGCGTCCGGGTGGAAGGTCAGATGAACTCACTGAACACAGAAAACATCCAACGGCTCTGAGAAGCACCTGGAGATGACGCTGGCCTGTGGATGCTTCCGGGCTCCGAGGAGATCCGTGTAGAACCATCAGGGACCTCATCCTGATGCAGAGAGAAAGGCACCGATGGGAGGCACTGCTTTTGTTTGGAAGAAAGTCTTAGTTGTAGATCAGAAAGCACATTCCCGGAAGGAATGCCCGGTCAGTCTCACGCTTCTCTGTTCTCTTCCCAGAAGCAGGGTCTATAAGGCAGTGGGCCGTGGCTGTTGGGTCCCCAGCTCCCCCCCCCTCCAGCATCAGTCAGTGGACAGACACCCTTGCTCCTCACCACGTGGCTTTCATGATACAGACTGGGAAGAGTCCTGGCAGCCGCCATGTGCATAGGATCCGCAATATTGCTTGCAAAGGACACAGAGCACTGATCATGAAGAAGACGGAGGCTCTACAGATGTCTATCCATGCACAATGGCCTTGACCACACTCCCCAGCTCTGTGAGGATGCTGAGTTACAGTTGAGAAGATAGACAGGCAACCACCCAGGAAGTTTCCTTTTGAGCAAAGCAGACACTTAGGAGAGAATGAATTTGAGCCCAGGGCAATTGGAGAGAGTCATTTGTGATTTGTGTACTTTGGTCCCCCACTTCCTTTTACATCTCCGCTCTTTGTCTCAATAGTGCTCTCCTTTTACATCTCCACTCTTTTGCTCTCTGTCTCTCTGTCTTTCTCTGATGAAGGGAAAAGGAAAGATTCACTTGTAATCCACATCTTTGGGGTATATGTTTGTGCTGGGAACATAAGCATCATTCTTCACAGTGAGAATTCCTTATCAGAAAACCCCCTGTTTCAGAATATGAAGAGCTACTAGGGTGTTCTGTGTCTCCTGTTACCTTTTTTTTCTTTCAGGGTGTGGAGAAATGATGGCAGTACCCACTGCAGCTCATCATGCAAGAGTGCAGGCAGAGGACCCCCAGGACATGAGAGTCAATCAGTCATATCCGTGGTAAAGCTGGCCTCCTTTGGACGTTAGTAGGTAAGGAATGGAAAGTCATTTAAACGTTTTTTTCCCCATGCACGGGGCCCTGGGCTCCTTCCTTAGCTCCATGTAAACAGGGTTGCAATCCACAATAATAGGGAAGCACGGGAAGGAAGATCAGAAGGAAAATGGCTGTCCATGCTATATAATGGGGTTGCGGCTAGCCTGGGATATATGAGACACCATCTCAAAGCAGAGCAAAGAATTTCTTAGTTATTATGAAAAAAAATCAGAAAGCAGCCGTGGATAGGAAATTCATTTTGTCTTATGACCCACGGAGCTTATTGTACAAGAATTTCGGACCAGGCTCATTGAGGTCAAGTGTTCTGAAGAACTTCAAATACCCAAGGGTTTATTTTATTTTACTATCTGCGAATTCGCAGGAAAACGCTAACACAAGGCAAAGAAGCATTTGCTAATGTTAGCTAGCGTTCCTAGGAGCCAACCCCCATATTGGCAACCAACTAGGTAGGCGTGAAAGGATTGCATCTCGAGTAAGACGCCACTAGGTGTCGCTCTCTTCCTCTGAATGGGAGTCACCGAGCCCTCCTGCCATGCGGCTGAAATGAACTAGAGCAAAAATTGTGTTGATTTCAAGGAAAGCGTTCTTCTAATAATAATGAGATGGTAATTAGTAGGGGGAAATGGCATAAAATTATCTCAGCATTTAGGAAATCTATGATTCTAAGCTACAGAAAAATGTTTTTCTTTTTTTTTTTTGGAAGTTCATTCAGCGAATGTGCAAGAACTTTATATCATAGCTTCACTGGTGGCCATGCCTTAATGAGGGAAGATCTCATTTTTACCCCCCGTGGACAGAATTCTGGGATACTCTCCAGGGCAGTGTAGGGGTGATTTCTAATGGCTCTATAAGATTTCTTAAGGATCCAACTTGGTCTAGTTTAAGGACCCCTTTTGCTCCTCGGGTAGGCGCAGGACATATGGCGAGAGGCAAGGCTGTGCGAACAGGACGCTGGACACACCCCAGTCACCTCTCATGCCGCTGACCTCGATTTTACTGATCAGGTTGAAAGCAAATTGTAACTTTTCCAAAGCCAAGTTCAAAGTCAAAGTGGATTTCAGAATGCAGGCTGTGTATCTCGGGGATCCCCGCTGTTCACATTATGCTTCGTGCCTTCTGTGTTTGACCTTCAGTGGGCAACTATTAAGGCAGAGAGAAAGGAACGGAGGGCAGAAATAGAAGCTATCATTTCTTAGAAAAACCCCGAAAGAAAAAGAAACCAGACCAAATGCTCTTCTTTTAATTTAGCCCTGTCGGTGCAGAGGTGAGAGTTAGGTTTTGCGCTGAGGCTCTTCTTTGAAGCAATCAAAATACAAAGAAACCGAGCTCAGCTCGAGGCATGAGGCAGTGTGGCCAGAGGATGTGGCTGCTGCTTCTTTGCTTATGCAATGAGCAGCCAGGGAGTGAAGCCAGGTCGAGGCTTCCCTCGGCTGCCGACTCCTAGCTCTGCCTCTAACACGTTCCTTTTGTGTCTGCACCTCTTAACGCCATGATGCAGTTTGATACACATGCAGAAATAATGTCCAGCTTAGACTAGGCACAAGGGCCAACCAGATTTGAGCTGATTTCTAAACCAAATTCCAGGTTTGGAAAATTGTGACTACTTATCGCAGTTGCAATATTACGAAGAAGTCCCCTAAATGAACCACTCTGAGCAGATGTGGTCTGAGTCCCACCCCAGGGTATCCACAGTAAGCAGTACGTGGGGGAACATTCCCTGTCCCTTTCCTCTGTAGTGTGGCATTGGCTAGAGGAGCCTGTGTGACCAGGAACTGCAGCTCAGCATTCGTAAGAGGAACATTTGGTGTCTAGTGGAGCCCTATATTAGTGATGCACCATCGTGGTTTTCACTTGGAATACCCTTGTTACCATGGCAATCATAGCATGCCATGTTTCATTGTCTTGGGTGTTTCTAGAAGCAATCCGGTCTCCGTAAACTCCTCCTCACGTCAGAGACCCTGAATACTCTATGTTTATGCATGCTGACTGAATGACTGAAATCAGGCACATTAGGATCCCACGGCTGGGAATACATGCAACTCTGTCATTATGTCAATTTACTGCGTATTCAGGAAGCATTAGCCATCACATAAACTAGACAATTAGTGAACTAAAAATAGGTAATGCACAGGTCTTGTACCCATCTGTCTTTTAATATTCTGGGTATTTTCGGGACTTTAAAATCCTGCATAGTAAAGCCTTTGACCTCAAAGCTCTGCCTATGAGGCATGTTGGCACATCTGTGAACATGCATGTTGGTATGGCATGTGATGACTGTCTGTATACACGTATGTGGTGATAACGCTGTGCGTATGTGTGGGTGGGTATGTATCTGAGTGTATGTGCGTGCGTGGTGTGGGTGTGTGAACGTGCGCTGTGTGTGTGTGGTGCACACTGGTGCGATGAAGATAAATAACATGGAGAGAGGAGGGAGAGGAGCAAGGTTCAGGAGATGGAGGAGGAGGGACTGCGCGGTGGGGTGTACCACAGTGCCTCCGAGAGGAACGACCCAGGCATTGCCATGTGTGCGCATGAGTGGTGTCCTTCCCTTCCCTTGTCACAGTCCCACACATGCTCTGAATCTCATTTTTGAACCAAAGCTCCAGGCACTTCCTGGCTGACTGCCCATCAGTTTCAGCCTCCACTGAGCAGAAAGAGCTCCTGAGAGGGGCCTTTGCATCCTGAGTGGATCAGGCAAAACTGGTTTGCAAAACGAGTCTCAAGTTATAGTCTGGCTGGGGATACTCATCGCAGGTGACCTTCCCCTCCTGAGTTCTCTCCCCAGGGGTTTTTCCAAGGAAGGAGGCTTTCTCCCGAGTCTTCCAGCAGGTGGCAGTGCAGCCGATAATTATCTCCTGGGAGGCTTCCGTAAAGACTGTCTCTTTAGATGCTGAGTGGAGCTGCCTCCCTCTTCATCAATGGTCAACGTCAGTGAATGAAAAAGAGCAGATATGCCAGAAGATTCCCTGGCATGCAATAAGGATACATGCTCCACTATGTTCATAGCAACCTTATTTATAATAGCCAGAAGCTGGAAAGAACCCAGATGTCCCTCAACGGAGGAATGGATACAAAAAATGTGGTATATATACACAATGGAGTACTATTCAGCCATTAGAAACAATGAATTCATGAAATTCTTAGAGAAATGGATGGAGCTGGAGAACATCATACTAAGCGAGGTAACCCAGTCTCAACAGAATACCCATGGTATACACTCACTGATAAGTGGATATTAGCCTAGAAGCTTAGAAAGCCAAAGACACAATCCGCATACCAAATGATGTCTGAGAAGAAGGAAGGCAAGGATCTTGAAAGGCCAACGCATCAGTGTAGGGGAATACCAGAACAGGGAAGTGGGAAGGGGAGGATGGGAGAACAGGGGGAGGGAAAGGGCATGTGGGACCTTTGGGGGGCGGGGAACCAGGAAAAGGGAAATGAAATGTAAATAAAGAATATATAAAATATAGAATATATCCAAAATATAGAATATATCCAATAACAAAAGAGAGAAGAAGCTGAGTAAAGGAATTGAGGGGTTGAAAATCTCGATTGTGCAGCGTGTACGTGTACGTGTGTGCGTGTGTGTGAGAGAGTGTGTACGTATAAAACTATCAACAATAAAAAAAAGAAAAAGAGCAGATGAGCTTTGGAATAGCAAACACTCAGTGCACAGCATCTACCTCTAGCAGTTTTGGAATGCATATATGTAATTATTATACGGGGTATGGTCATGTCCAAAGCACGAGTTGGCAGACTCCGTGACTTCCTAGACCCCGGACCCCAGTGCCATTACATGAATCAACACAAGTGCATTTGGGCTTCTTCCAGGTCTCAAGAAATTGGCACAAAATCTCAGTTGCTTCTGAGCAACTGTGATTCCTAGCAAGAACTGATGTTCCTTCACTTACTAATCTAGGAGGAGAATGTGCGCAGGTGAAAGCTGAGGGCAATCAGAATCCACTCAAAATCTGTGCACACTATTTGCAATGTAAACAGAAAATACACATCCCACACAAACACCTTCAATCTATACAGTCTCAGATATCTCAGTTGCCTTGACTTACAATCCTTTGGCCTCGATGTCCATCTCACTCTTCCTCAGGCTGTGGGCAGGGTGGAGCTACATGCTGTTGTGAGTTCAGTGGGGTACTGCTTGTCATGCCAGTTTCCACCTTTCTTCAAGGGAGACTCTTTCAGAGTGTAGGGAATTCTGATATGTGTAAATGTACAATAGTCTTTCTCTTAGGATAAAGGTGTTCCGGCCAGCCGTACCTCGAGAATTCTCTCAGGATCTCAAATCACAACATCTGGGTGTGCAGGAGGGCTGGGGAGAGTGGAGGTTGGTCTCATGGAGATTGTGGAGCTCTGTATGATCTGAGCATTGTTAGGAGCAGTTTCCTCAGAAATTAAATATTTCTTAGAGAGAGAACCTACTTAAGACTCTGGCTATCTGAGACAGAGATACAACACTCTATCCTGCAGAAAAAAACTAATTAAAATTCAAGAAGTCAACAACTCAACAGTTCTAGGAAGTTCCTGAAACCAACCAGATTCACAAGGAATCTCTTTCTCCAAGCAGGCATAAGCAGCAAAGACTGATGAGAGACATACTCAGATAAGCTGAGTTTTCCAGAAGAGGCTCAGGCCACCAAACTGCCTGAAATAGACACCCTACAACCTGTCCAGCTGCCTGCCTGTTATACTGTGAGCTTCAGGTTTGAAGCTTTTGCGAGCTGTCACCCATGCTGGGGTAGGCTTTTAGAGATGCACCTGTCTTTGAGTTGTCTCTGCTCCTCTAGGTAACCCTAATAAACTATGGTTAATCAGTTGGTGCTATAGTAGCTGGTGAGTATGAGTTCCTGTCCTGATTTCCTTTGATGATGAACAGCAATGTGGAAATATAAGCTGAATAAACCCTTTACTCCCCAATTTGTTTCTTGGTCATGATGTTTTATACAGAAATAGAAACCCCAACTAAAACAGGTGATATCCTTACTTTTGTCTCTGTGGATTCCATATCTGGCTTGAGTAGATATTTGTTCATCTATCCTCAGGAATAGAGTCATAGAATAGTCTTCTATTTCCCTGAAGTTTGGGGGTTATTACCAAGGCTGCCTTTGAGACATGTACATATACATATATAGGAATAACCATATACATGTATGCATGTATGTATATTGCTAGTGATTTATTTATTTTTAATTATGTATATGCCTATGTGTCCATATGTTGGTATGTACATACATGTTGGTATGTGGATATGTGAGTGCAGGGGCCCCAGGAGGTCAGAAGGAAGAACTCCATTTCATTCCCTGGAGCTGTCTGATATGGGTGCTGAGAACCAAACTCTGGTCTGGTACAGGAGCCATATGCACTTGGAACTGATGATCCATCTCTCCAGCCCCAATCTTTTCTCTTTTTCTTTTGGAGTTTAAAGCCCTCCTCGGGTGATGCATACGGACCCAGTTCCAGCTCTGGCCACTTTTGTTGGCCTGTACATCCTCCCTTGCTTCCTAAACCTTCCCGTTTTTGTCCATTGCTTATGGCTGTGCCTGCCCCGTGCCATGGTAAGGCCATCACTGGCAGGTGCTTGATGCCCGTGAAGTGATGAGACAGCCTATGTTTCAGTGGCTTCGACTTAGTTGTCCCGGTGATTCCACCTTTACTACAGGGCTTGGCTTCTTCACTTTAGCAACTTCTCTTAGTAGCTCCAATCTGCGGTCGAGTCAATAACATGTTCCTATGCTTTCACGAGAACAATCTCTTTTATTGAAAGAATCCTCATGAAGTGTGGGTCTCAAAGCACTTAAAGAGAGTGGAATATTTATCTAACCTTTGCATCCTATGCTTTCAGATGCTCCAAACTAGGTCACCCTCAACCACTTAGCTTTGCAAAGTGTTTCACATGAGCTGACCTAGTTCTTACAGCCTCTCTCTTTAAGAAGGCAGACTTTTCACTTTAGAGCTACTGTGAGTTGCAGAGCTAACTTCTGATTACCAGGAGCTGACATGGCTGTGATGTGAGCTAACTTCTGATTACCAAGTGTCTGCATCACTGTGATGTGAGTTGAAAACATTTGCAGATGTGTTCCTTTCCTCGCCTTAGAGGCCACTTATTTCTACCTGTTGATTCCCTCCCTTAAGCCAAAACACCACCATTAAGAGGGCCCAATGTGGAAATGATGCAATAGTCCCTCCCTGGGTAAAGAGTCTATGCTCCTCTCCATGGAGGTCAAGCAAGGACTGGGGTTCTTCCGCCCTGGAGATCACAGCATGGAATTCCTCATCAGTTCATGTGAGAGTGAAAACCAAGGAAAAGTCCAACATCCTTAGAAGTTTTGATGGAGTTGAGTTGTGTAGGGACACTTTAGAGCCACATGGAAGTCCAAACTCATCATGAATGCTGAGGAGGATATAAGGACTGAAGACATCACAGTGTTCGAGAGTCCTTGAAAGCCTGGATGCCCTATGTAGCCCTGTTCAGCCAGTCTGAGATCTCAGATGCTTGAATGCGAGAGGTTAGCACAGGGAGAGGGAGGCCAGACTGTGGAACCGCAGAGCCTCAGGGAAGGCTTTAAGATACCAAGCCAGAGAAGGGATTAAGGAAGAGGCAACCCACATTGAGTGGGACTTGGGACTTCTTCAGAGTCCATCTTTTGATCTCAGATGGGGATACATTTAATCAGGGGTGGGGAACAAAAGCAGGAGTACCTTCATGGGGTGCAAAGTATCTCTTGTGATTAGGTGTTCCCTGTCAGATTGCTATGACATGTTGACGGTACAAGGAGACGATCCACTGGGTGCTCACGGCTCTCTGCCTCTGAAGGTAGAGCCTCAGCACCACCAGGACAAGTGAATGACATGGGATGGTTCCAGGCTGATTGATGTCAATCCATTCTCATTGCTAAATTATCATTCCAGTTAAGGGCTTTCAATAGTTAAACTTCAGTTGTTTGGCACCCAGCCCACAGAGACTGTACTGTTTGCCTGAGTTCTGGCATCTTTGATGTCCTTTCATTAATAAAAACCATTGCTCTTTACAAAGCAATTTCAAGAACAATCACCCTGTTCATTTTTGGTATAGAGAAGTTTACTTAATGTCAAGTGAAGAGATTAAAATATTTTGAAAAAGAATAACGAATGGGCTGCATTATGCTTTAAAAAGCCAAACAAACTAAATTATTGCCCACAAAGAAGACCCAGTAGGGTAGTGACTTAGTTAGCTGTTATATTGCTGTGAAAAAACACCATGCCCAGAAGGAAAGTTGGGGAGGAAAGGGTTAATTCAGCTTACACTTCCACTGTTCGCTGTTCATCACCACAGGAAGTCAGGACAGGAACTCAAACAGGGCGGGAACCTGGAGGCAGGCGCTGATGCAGAGGCCATGGAGGGGTGCTGCTTACTGGCTTGCTCCCCATGCTTTGCTCAGCCTGCTTTCTTACAAAGCCTAGGACACCAGTCCAGGGACGGCCCATCCACAAGGGTCTGAGGCCTGCCCCATTGCTCACTAGTTGAGAAAATGCCTTACACCAGAATCTCATGGGAACATTTCGTCAACTGAGGCTCATTCCTCTCTGAAAATGCTAGCTTGGGTCAAGTTGACACAAAAACCACTGTAGGTGGAGAGCAGAGTGCTCATCACTGAGAGAGGTTTTAACATTCTTTCTCTCTGCAGGAGGCTATATGTACAGGACAGACGGACTCATTAGAAGACAAATGAGGGGAGGCATTGCAGGGATGGTTCTGTCGATAATTTCTGTGTAAAAAAAGAAATTATGTTTGAGGACCCAAGTTTGATACCCCACACCGTGAAACCCTCCAGGCATGGACTTGGAGGAATGGCTCCCTGGTCAAGTATGCACACTGCTCTCACGGAGCCTGGCATTCGCCTCCTTGCATGCTCACAGCAACTCCATCTCCAGAAGATCTGACACTCTCTTCTGGTGTCTGTGGGACCCTGCACTCATGTGCATATATCTACACACATCCACATCCACGTACTATATACACATTATTAAAAATAAAATACATCTTTTAAGAAAGCCAGGCATGGTAGGATGCACTAGCAATCTCAGCTATGGGGAGGCAGAGACAGATAAGTCAGCGTAGCTGAATGGATGAGCGTCAGGCCAATGAGAGACGCTGTCTCAGACAGATGGATGGCACCTGAGGATGACATCTGAGATCCTCCTCAGGCTTCTGTAAGCAAGCATGCACCACTGCAACCACTCACAGGCAAAAGAAAAATGGCAGGCATTATGGTACTAAAAAGTAGAATGCATGGTGTGTGCCACTTGTTTATGTATTGGTTTGGTGCTGGGAATGCAACCGAAAGATCCAAAGCATCAGGGGCACATGTGATATCTATCTGTCTGTCTGTCGGTCTGTCTGTCCATCTGTCCATCTGTCCGTCAGTCCGTCCACCCACCTACCCACCCACCCATCCACCCACCTACCCACCCATCTCTATCTATCTATCTATCTATCTATCTATCTATCTATCTATCTATTTATCTATCTATCTACTCTGTGTGTATATGCAGAAAGAGAGAGAGAGAGAGCACAACACAGAGCTATGGGGCCTTTGAGCAGCTATGGGGTATTTTTAAATGCTTCAATAATTTAATCATCACTGACCTTTATGTTGTAAAAATAGAGTCTTATTGTTTATCTCAATGTATGACAAATTCAATAAATAAAGTTCAATGAAGCCTGGCTTCTGTGGCATGATTGGAGAAAAGAAGTTTGCCATCTTGCTTTTGACCTGCAGCAGCAGTAATCACACAGGATGGAGTACAGTTCTGAGGCTAGCCCTCCTCCCGCATTCAGTTTATTTCTCAGACACAGAAGAGTGGACAGGTCTGCTGTAGCTAATGCTGGGTGGGTGCAGTGTCAGAATAGCATCAGACCACTACCTCAAGTTCTCAGAAGACAGATACCATCTTTTGTGCTTGAAGAGTTTGCTCCCCAGGTCACAACACTCAACCCTTAGCCAACTTCTGGGCTAGGTCTATGTATGACAAGGACCATTCTTTTTCCTAGTTTTCATTCTCAGTGAATTAAATGTGAAGATGTTACTGGATCATCTTCCGTAGAACTTGTACAGTTGCATAAAATGCAGAGTATCAACTTGTCGTCATTCTGATCAAGAGTGAGTGAAGGAGGCTGGACGTGGAGCTCAGTGACAGAATGCTCTGATCTCCACACTGAGCACTGCAGAGGGTGTGTGCAGACAGTAGAGCTTCACAGAAATGCTCCACAAATGAAAACGAGGTTCTGCTTCTCCCAAGAAGCATTCTGTGATTGTACGATCACTCTCCTCACCGGAGATTCTTGACCTGAAAGGATGAGACCCTCTGGCCCATCTCTACCTCACTTCCCATAGATTTCCTAGTACTGGTCCACAGCGCTTCTATGACCAGCCATGGCTTATGAATCCTAGCACAGAACGGATGCCTCCTGATGCTCACATCCAGCTACATCCGAAGCAGAGCAAGGCACTTGCTTCTGAATTTCACCTCAAGGAGATAATGGCTTGACAGAGACAGCTGTGAAGGTAGGGCTGCTCAAGTCAGGTTGGGTAGAGAGGGGAGGCCATGCCTTGGGTCACATTGTCCTAAAATTCCAAAGTCCCTTTTCTTCAAAATGAGTTGTTTTAATATAGGAGACTATCTGTGGTGTTTAATGAGCCATTCACAAATCAATATATGTACATATATATGTACATATTATACATTTATTATATATTATATTACACACTATATGTTACATGCTATATGCTAGATATTAACATTGCATTTTCTTTTTCCATATTCTATATTACATATAACATTATATGTCATGTTATACATCATATACCATATGTTATATGGTATGTAATATGTAATATATGATATATGATTGATATGATATATGATATATGATATGTGTGTATATCTGTTTTCTCTTTCTACTTATCCTATTTCCTGCAGTATTAGACTACACCCTAATTTCAAAGAGGTTGTTAACATTACAGATGTCACATAGACCAACAGTGCAGCAGACCAACAAAGCATCTATTTGAATAGATGCTCTCATAATTTTTCACAATGTATTTAATGTTATGGGTTATGAAACAGCTTTGGTGGACATTTGTGAGCACGGAGGAAGAAGGGAGAAGGAGGGAAGGAAAAAGGAGGAAGGGTGGATAAGGAGAAAAAGTGAGGTAAGGAGAGAGGAGGGAAGGGGAAAGAAGAGAGGAAGAAGGGAAGAAGGGAAGGGGGAGGGTGAGTGAGGAACTAGAT
Source organism: Apodemus agrarius (assembly GCA_964023405.1). Classification (NCBI taxonomy): domain Eukaryota; kingdom Metazoa; phylum Chordata; class Mammalia; order Rodentia; family Muridae; genus Apodemus; species Apodemus agrarius. Next base: position 78,201,596 of record OZ030019.1, on the reverse strand, counting down.
AGGAGAATTTAAGTGTGATATACATGACGAAGTATAGAATGATCTACTTTATATAGCTGTGTGTAGATGCAGTTACTACATCACAATATAAAGTCTAAGTAAAAGGGCTTCATCATTACTGTTGCAGTATTGCAATATGTTCTAAACATAATCTAAATGCACAACATACCCCATTTTACACTATAAATAAAATAGTATTAAATAACAAAGTTTTATAAACATGGTCAAATATGAGTATGTATGAAGATATATATTGTTTTAATTACTTTTTAAAAGAGAATTTCTTTTTTTTTTTAAATTTTTTTTTATTTTCTATATTCTTTGTTTACATTCCAAAGGCTTTCCCCTTTCCCAGTTACCCCCCACCATATGTCCCATAATTCCTCTCCCCCCCCATGCTATTCCCCACTCTTCCCCCCCCCACGATTTCTCTGTTCTGGGTCTACAATACTGGATCCAATCTTTACAGGCCCAGGGTCCTCTCCTTTTTTTCTTCTTGAGAGTCATTTGACTTGCTAATTGTGCCTTGAGTATTTAGGGCTTCTGGGCTCATTAATATCCACTTATCAGTGATTGCATTTCGTGTGTATTCTTTTGTGATTGGGTTAGCTCACTTAGGATGATAGTTTCCAGATCTAACCATTTACCTACAAATTGCATGAATTCATTATTTTTAATTGCTGAGTAGTACTCCATTGTATAAATATACCACATTTTCTGTATCCATTCCTCCTTTGAGGGATATCTGGGCTCCTTCCAATTTCTGGCTATTATAAACAAGGCTGCTATAAACATAGAGGACCATGTGTCTTTGTTGTATGCAGAGAAATCCTCTGGGTATATGCCCAGGAGTGGTATGCCAGGGTCCTCTGGGAGTGGCATGCCCAATTTTCTGAGAAACCGCCACACTGATTTCCAGAGTGGTTTTACCATTTTGCAATCCCACCAACAGTGGAGGAGTGTTCCTCTTTCTCCACATCCTCGCCAGCACTTGTTGTCTCTCGAGTTTTTAATCTTAGCCATTCTGACTGGAGTGAGGTGGAATCTCAGGGTTGTTTTGATTTGCATTTCCCTGATGACTAATGATGTTGAACATCTCTTAAGGTGTTTCTCGGCCATCCGAATTTCTTCTGGTGAAAATTCTTTGTTTAGCTCTGTACCCCATTTTTTGATAGGGTTATTTGGTTCTTTGGGGTCTAACTTCTTGAGTTCTTTGTATATATTGGATATTAGCCCTCTGTCGGATGTGCGGTTGGTAAAGATCATTTCCCACGTTGTTGGTTGCCGTTTTGTCCTTCTGACAGTGTCCTTTGCCTTACAGAAACTTTGTAATTTTATGAGGTCCCATTTGTCAATTCTTGATCTTAGAGCATAAGCTATTGGTGTTCTGTTCAGGAACTTTACCCCTGTGCCCATGTCCTCCAGGGTCTTCCCAAGTTTCTTTTCTAATAGTTTCAGTGTGTCTGGTTTTATGTGGAGGTCCTTGATCCACTTGGAGTTGATCTTAGTACAAGGAGATAAGAGTGGGTCAATTCGCATTCTTCTGCATGTTGACCTCCAGTTGAACCAGCACCATTTGTTGAAAAGGCTATCTTTTTTCCACCGGATGGTTGTGGCTCCTTTATCAAAGATCAAGTGACCATAAGTCTGTGGGTTCATTTCTGGGTCTTCAATCCTATTCCATTGATCTACCTGCCTGTTGCTGTACCAATACCATGCAGTTTTTAACACAATTGCTCTGTAGTACTGCTTGAGGTCAGGGATATTGATTCCCCCAGAAGTCCTTTTATTGTTGAGAATAGTTTTAGCTATCCTGGGTTTTTTGTTGCTCCAGATGAATTTGAGAATTGCTCTTTCTAGATCTATGAAGAATTGATTTGGGATTTTGATGGGGATTGCATTGAATCTGTAGATTGCTTTTGGCAAGATGGCCATTTTTACTATATTGATCCTGCCAATCCAGGAGCAAGAAATATTTTTCCATCTCCTGAGGTCTTCTTCGATTTCTTTCTTCAGGGACTTGAAGTTCCTGTCATACAGATCTTTCACTTGTTTGGTTAGAGTTACGCCAAGGTACTTTATGTTGTTTGTGGCTATTGTGAAGGGTGTTATTTCCCTAACTTCTTTCTCAGCCTGCTTGTCCTTTGAGTACAAGAAGGCTACTGATTTGCTTGAGTTAATTTTATAACCAGCCACGTTGCTGAAGTTGTTTATCAGCTGTAGAAGTTCTCTGGTGGAGTTTTTTGGATCGCTTAAGTAGATTATCATATCATCTGCAAATAATGATACTTTGACTTCTTCCTTTCCAATTTGTATCCCTTTGCCTTCCTTATGTTGTCTGATTGCTCTCGCTAGAACTTCAAGTACTATATTGAAAAGATATGGAGAGAGAGGACAGCCTTGTCTAGTCCCTGATTTTAGTGGAATTGCTTCAAGTTTCTCTCCATTTATTTTGATGTTGGCTACTGGTTTGCTGTAGATTGCTTTTACTATGTTTAGGTATGGGCCTTGAATTCTTGCTCTTTCCAAGACTTTTAGCATGAAAGGATGCTGAATTTTGTCAAATGCTTTTTCAGCATCTAATGAGATGACCATGTGGTTTTTTTCTTTTAGTTTGTTTATGTAGTGGATTACATTGATGGATTTCCGTATATTGAAACATCCCTGCATTCCTGGAATGAAGCCTACTTGATCATGGTGAATGATCGTTTTGATATGCTCTTGGATTCGGTTGGCAAGAATTTTATTTAGTATTTTTGCATCTATATTCATAAGAGAAATTGGCCTGTAGTTCTCTTTCTTTGTTGGATCTTTTTGTGGTTTAGGTATCAGCGTAATTGTGGTTTCGAAGAACGAGTTGGGCAGTGTCCCTTCTGTCTCTATTTTGTGGAATAGTTTGAAGAGTATTGGTGTTAAGTCTTCTTTGAAGGTCTGGTAGAATTCTGCACTAAAACCATCTGGTCCCGTACTTTTTTTGGTTGGGAGGCTTTCTATAACCCCTTCTATTTCTTTAAGGGTTATGGGACTGTTTAGCTGGTCTACTTGATGCTGATTTAATTTTGGTATTTGGTATCTGTCTAGGAAATTGTCCATTTCCTCCAGATTCTCCAGTTGTTTTGAGTATAGGCCTTTGTAGTAGGATCTGATGATCTTTTGAATTTACTCTGTTTCTGTTGTTATATCCCCCTTTTCATTTTTAATTTTGTTAATTTGGATACTATCTCTGTGCCCTTTGGTTAGTCTAGCTAAGGGTTTATCTATCTTGTTGATTTTCTCGAAGAACCAGCTCTTGGTTTTGTTGATTCTTTGTATGGTTCTCTTTGTTTCTGCTTGATTGATTTCAGCCCTTAGTTTGATGATTTCCTCTCTTCTACTCCTCCTGGGTGAGTTAGCTTCTTTTTGTTCCAGCGCCTTCAGGTGTGCTGTTAAGTTGCTAGTGTATGCTCTTTCCAGTTTCTTAAACTTCTTCCTTTATTCTTCATGCTGATACACGTGTTGTCTGTACCTATGTGTGGAGGTCAGAGGTCATGGGTCGCTCCTCCACCATTTTGCACATTGCTTTCTGAAGTAGGAGTTCTCATAGGGACCTGGAGCTTGCAGAATAGCTGGCTGGCTACAGTGAGCCCCAGAGATCTTCCTGTTTCTCCTTCCCTAGTGCTGGGGTTACAGGTGCCTGTCACCATGCCCAGCCTTTTCCATAGCTTGCTTTAGTGACTGACTCATCTCAGCCTCTTTCAGTCCTTTTGCTATTGTGAAATAATCTATCTTTTAACATAGTGGTTTTAATAAGACAATTTTCAATAGCATGGCCACTATATATATTTTTTTCTCGTTCAGGGAGCATCTTGCAAGGAGGCACAAAGCTTTGCGCATTTTCTATTCAGAAATATGGTGCTGGGGACAGCACAGCAGAGAAAGGGACTGTGAACCAGGTGCCAGAGCAAGTGAATAAGGAATTCGATTTCGTCTGCTGTGTTTCTGCAGTGGGGAAGGGAGAGCCTTTCTAGCTTTAGACCCTGCTTTCCCTTGACTAGGTTACATTGTCATTTCTTCAATATATCCATTCTCATAATGTTCTGCAAATCTATTCTTACTTTAAGAAAGGACTCATTTCACAATATATTTGCTTGATACAAGCCGGTGATTAAGGCAGTTTGCAAAGATTTGTTCTCTCTGATTTCTTTCCCCAGTGAGCAACTAGCAGTCTGGAGGATATCTAACACAGCCGTGACTCAGCTCGTCTCTGCTGTGGTTTCTGCTCTGGATGGACAAGGGTATCTGGTTTTTTATTTTGATTTATTTTTATTTTTTTATAGAAACCAAGGAGAGTCTTGGGAGAAATGACAAGGGTGGGTGTGGTCCTCCAACTCTGAGCTCTACCAACACAAATTTCAGTTTAGGAACGTTGAAAATAGTTTCACTTCCCACGATTCAGGGTTGAGTTTGAAAATTAGAATCTTGTGGGTGGGATAATGCTTTCATATTTGCTTTCTCATCTCTGCATGGATGAACCCCAGAGTAAAATACTTCACTAAAACAGAGCTGCATAAAATCTGCATTTGAATTATAAACTTTGTAAAGGACACTGCTTCTGAGCGGATGGGAAGAGTGATGATGGACGCCATCATGATTGGATGCAATCTCCAAAAATAGTGATTCTGACTTAATTTGGCTAAAATGGAATGTTTGGTCTGAAACCATTCAGAAATACAAATATTTTGTAAGATGGAATCTAGCTTAAAACATCTGACTGGGTTTTCATGTCTCTTCCTCACATAAAGTACAGAGTGTTTTGAAACAAATAAATAATTGGGTGAAAACTTAACCAATCTGAATTATGAAAGTAGGCAGTTCTTAAGGGCACAGTAGACCACGGTTTGGAAAGTTAGGATAACAACTGGGTTTACCGGGTAGATTGAATTTCCTAAAACTTGACGTTTATATTAAATATTTGCTACAAAATTTTAGTTAGAAGGTCTGATTAAATGCTTTCTCTCCAATTCTATTTTCAGTTAAACTTTTTTTTTCAGAACTGGCATGAAGCTTTCTTGAAACACTAAAATTAAAATATCATATGACTGGTATATCACTTCTGGGTACAAGCCCAACAGCCTCTAAGTGACTACACCGCAGAGACCCTCCGTGTAGCCGTGTTTATTGAGCGCAACAGCCAAATTATTCAATCAGCCCAGGTGTCCCACAGGCAACAGGATAAAGTGCGCACGAACAGTGGCATTTCATTCAGCCAGGGCAAAGAATGAAATCATGCCACTTCCTGGAAAAGTGACGTAACTGAATATCCATGCAAGGCAGAAGCAGAAAGAAAAATATTGCATGCTTTTCTCATTGGTGGGTTTAGAATTCTTTATAGACACACAAACTCCATGTGTGCTTGCGTGCATGTGTGTGTTTCTTTGTATGACGTGAAAATGGGAAGGAGATTAAGCAATGGAGAAGATTCACAGATCGTGAAGGAGAGACTAAAGCCTAAAGGTGGGAGGTTAGGAAGGGGGTAAATACAGTCAAAGAACATCATATACTTGAAATAAATAATCTACATGAAACTTTACATTTTGTACTATAAATATATGCTGCTAAAAATGAACTATTCAATCAGCCCAAATTGAATCAAGTCAGGAGTCAGCCTACACCAGACATATTGTGATATAGAGACTGATAAAGACTAATTGATTGGTTGGTAAAGCTTCTAAAACAACTCAAGCAACCCTTGTGTCACTACAGGCCTAAAGGCATTCCTAGATGCGAATGTTTGATTGTAAGAGTTGATGTATGTAATTTAGGGATCTTTTGGATACAAAATGAAAAACTTTACTTGTAATGTCAACTTTTTATATAATAGTGTGGTGTAAGACAAATTGCCTTATTTAAGGCCGCATACTTGATCCTCACATGGAGGCAAAGGATCTCTTTGTGCTGTCTCTGAATGGCTCCTCACTATTTTTATGGGTGTTTGAGATTCTTCTTTGGTTTGAGCCTGGCATATGAATTGAAGTCACAAACATGTACACAAAGCCTTCTGCTTCAAACTGGGAAAACACCAATGGTTCAAATGTGGAGCATGGAGGATGAGCATTAAAAAGGAAAACCAGTACCTATGAAAAGATCCATGTAAAAGAAATAATATTCATCATGTTTATATCAACTCAGTGTTTCAGTCAGAACTGCGAAATTGACCAGTGTTCCAACATCATCTTAACTTCCCAAATCTTTGAACAGAGAAGGTAGGTGCCAATTTCATAGAAAGATAATGTAGCATGCACATATAATGAAATTGTGCACACACTTACTGATGCTTGAGGATGTGAGGGCCAAATGCTCAGAGGTGGAGCGTGAGCTCTTTCTGAAGAATCTGTTGGTCAGACTGAGCTTTTGTTCTCTTCTGCACCAATAAGCCCCAAACCTCTAAAGCACCATAGAGCCTCCTATAGTAACAGTTCTGCAGCAGTACAGGTTAGGTTTTATTATCAATGTGACAAAACCCAGAGCTACCTAAGAAGAGGGCATCTCTGGAGAAACTACTAGGATTAGGCTGGCCTGTAACCATGTCTGTGACACTGTCCACACTGCTGACTTAAACCTAAGAGGCCAGCCCACAGTGGGTGACACCATCCCAAGACAGGCAAGCCTTGACTGTACAAGAATGCCAGCTGAGCTTGAGGTATGAATGCGCCAATAAGAAGCATCCCTCCATGGTCTCTACCTTCAGGCTCCTGCCCTGGGTTCCTGCCTGGACTTCCCTTAGGGGATGGACTGTGACCCAGAAGTGTAAGCCAAATAAACCTTTGCCTTCTCAAGTTTATGTTGGTGATGGTGTTTGTCACAGCAACAGAAACAAAACCAGAACAGCCACAGAAAGTCTGCGCAATTACCTCGTGGGTTTTTACTAACTCCTGTTCTAGGCACTTGTGGGTGTAGTTGGAGGAGGGGAGGCAGTGGAAAACATTCCATAATTTCACATCCCATCTAATTCCACGGTCACTCTCAAAGGCATTTGCAGCTTCTGAAACCACCTTGTCTTCATCTCATGGCTCTTGTTTCCAAATAAGGCAGCGTCCCTGGGTCTTCTCGCTCTCTGCTTTCTTCCAGAAGCATCACTGGGACTTACTTGTGGTACTCATAGACCTTCCTGGCTTTCTCCTCTAGCTCTCATGTTAGAAAGACATGGCGATGCTTCAGAATGGGTAGTTGTACAGCTTTCATTTGTATGCTTGGAAGCAGTTAGTCATTTCCTGGATGCTGCTAAATCAGAAACAGGAGTGGCTGGCTGAAGCATGTAGAGTTTTAATCTGCTGCTGCCCAACCACATCAACGGAATAAACATGCCACCAATAGAGTGGCTTTTTTTTCTTCAAGTTTTGGACTGGCAATGTTTGCTTTTGTTTTAAACTGCTTTTTTTTTCCATAGTAATCTCCCTCTCTGTTGACTGCCAGTGCTTGTAATTCCAATCCTGTGTTTGTCTGGACAGCAACATCGGCAGTACCATATAAAACTGGTCATTGCATCCACAGTCCAAATTTCCAGATATGGCTCAGAGCATCGCCATCATGACTATGCAAAAGTGACTTACATAATTTGCCTCTTGCGCTAATCCATGCTCCTTTGCTTGTTGTCCATCTCATGACTTAACTGGGAACTTAAGAATATGTCTAATAATAGCAATGTAATCTGTTTTACTCAAATTGCATATTTTAAGTTCAGAAATGTTATTTTGTGAATACTGACCAAAGTTCAATTCCTTAGTGGTAGGTTTCTGGAGCAGAATAACTGAATTGATCTGGTTTTGGTTCTTTTCATTTTTAAGATTTATTTTTTTTAATTTGTGTGTGTGTGTGTGTGTGTGTGTGTGTGTGTATTTCTCTGTGTTGGTATACACATGTGAGGGCAGAAGGATTCAGAGGACAGAAGAGAGGGTTGAATCCCTTGGAGTTAGAGTTTCAGGCAACTGTAAATGGCTCATTGTGGGCACTGAAAACTGAATCTGGGTCTTTTAGAAGAGCCATGCATACTCTTAACTGATGTACCTCCTCTCTTTAAAAAGTATTTATTATTAATGTGTGTGTGCCTGTATAAATGTGACAGGTACATGAAGGAGCCTGCAGAAGGCAGAATTGTGTATCAGATTCCCTGGAATTGGAGCTATAGGCAGGTGTGCATTGCCCTGTGTGTGCTGGGAATTCCTCTAAAAGCGAATTCTGTGCTCTTAACCTCTGAGCTGTCTCTCCACACTCCATTTTCTTTCTTATTTTTTAAAATAAAATAAAAATAATTTGAGATGGAGTATTGTTGCATAGGCCATGTTGTTCTAGAACGTGCTATGTACCCAAGGTTGGTCTTGCTTTTATAACAATCCTCCTGCATCAGCCTCCTGAATGCATAGATTATTAGCATCTACCACCATGTCCTACTATTGATTTTATCTGAAATTATCTTAAATGGAAAATGCATGCCTTTCTTCTCCTTTCTTATATATTCATTTCAGTTCTATTTTGGGCTAATGAAACATAGACCCTTAAAAAATATAATTATTGTTGGAATTCTCTACTAATTCAAATCTTCCTTCAAATATACTTCCCTATGCATTCCACTGAAAGAAGCTTAACCTCTCCTTAGGTTGAGTTTAATTGTAGGGATTGTAGATGGCAGTTTAGAACAGACTTACTCAGAAGGAATACATGGCTAGAAATAATCCCATTCCCACAGAACACTGACAAGCCATGCCTTAAGATGGTTATGCATAGTAGACTTAAAGGGAGGTGATTATGATGTCATATGCACAGAGACCTTTCATACAAAACAAGCACACCAGTGACGACCTGTTTAAAAATAGATATATTTTTAAAAGCTGTTTTTAAAGAGATACATTGACTAGTGTATTATTTCTAACCAGCAGCTGATTAAGAATACTGTATTTAATACTTTCGATTTGTCTGATCCTGAATATTTGTGACTTGTTATATGAATAGTGATTGCGTGTTTCTTTATGATCACCGTATCTATTACTTATCATCTATCTACGTATCTATATCATCAATCATCTATATTTATCATCTATTATCTCTGTCTGTCTGTCTTCCATCCATTGATGCAGTATAGTTATTTCCCAATGACATGACCATCATTCATGGTGTAGTAGAGATTATCCTGGTTGCCTGCAGACTATCCAATACGTATGACAATGAAATGAGAAAAACATTGCAATTATAGCCAGATCTGTGGTTATGGTAACAGGGCTGTTAACATCCTTCCTAGAGCCAGAAGGAGAAGATAGCCAGACTCTCACCTGAGACCCCTGTCTTCCAGTGTCTTTTGCACTCAACTGGAATGTGGTCTTGGGTGGCGCTAGAGTGCACGGAAGGTGGAAAGTTGATTGAGGGTAGGGCTCTGGTGATGCATTGTTTGTGAGATGTCACCCACGCCGGGGTGAGGTGTTTGAGTGGTACAGGTGCCTAATCCTATAAGTAGCCCCAGTACCCTGACTGGTCACTAAACTAGACGAAAGCTATATCTGGGGTGAATAGATTTCTCTTCCTACCTTCCCAGGAAAACATAAATAGCACCTGCTCACATAACTACCCATCAGCCACTCACCTTTCCTTTCAACTATTGCTAGCCTATCAGCCTGTGTACCCAGATCTCTCCATTCTTCATGCTGTTGATGACTTTTGTTCCTTAGTCTTTTCATTGATGAACAGAAACCCACAAATAAAGAGAACTTCTGAAGGTTAAAGCTAAAATTGGAATCAAGGTCTCTGAATTCAATTATCTTAATTTTTAACAAATCCAATGAAAATAAGCTGAATAATCTTCTGCTCTTATAAAATAAAATAAACAAAACTCCAGTTTTTAAACATGTCTTTTATCAAAGTTCATGAATTCTCTATATTAAAATATATTCATAACAGGGAAGCAATATTCACCAATCAGAAAGTTTACTTAAAAGTATGAAAAGAACATCCTTTATCTGTTTCATGTTTGTTTCTTAAACATTTCTAGTCTGTGTGTGCTCACAGGCATGCGTGTGAACATATGCCATGGTACAAACATAGAGGGCAGATTTCAGTACTCAGTTCATTCCCTTCACCATAAGGGTCCCAAGGAACGGAACCTTCTTAGTCTCGGTAGCAAGGGCTCTCCCTACTGAGCCACACTGCCGAGCCATCTTGCTGGTTCCCACCATGTTTCTTGGTCATCATGTTTCTTTATTGCTGGTTATGGAGAAAAATCTCTATTGACCTATTTATAGTCTCCAGTTTTTTTCTATTCTCTTTTTCTCTTGTGTTACTAATTTGGTTTCTTGAGACAGACTCTATCTCAGTCTGGACCCAAAGCTTAAGTCCTCATACATTTGCAGCCTGAGAGCTGAGATTTCAGGTGTAGGCGCCATGCCTGGATCCACTCAACAGTTTCCTGAAGATATCTGAAATGTAGCAGCTCTTGCTTTGCAGGAGCAGTTTTCACTGGATTGTGCTTTCCCTGACTTTTGAAGAAGATTTTTGCCGTTTTCTGTTTGCCTACTGATTAGTCACAAGAGTCAACAAATACACAGACTCCCTGGGCAGCTGGATTAGAGGGATGCTGCAAGTTATTAATTCAATAAGATAAGATATTTACAAAAGGGACAGACTGCTGATATGGACAGATGCTTTTCATTTCTACCCGGCTTGCAGTGGTTACAGAACTTAGATTGGAAATATATGTAATTGGCACCTCCTCTGTCCATGTAGATCTGTGCCAAATCTGAAGAGTCCTATGCCAAATGTGCTCATGGAGAAACAGGTCTTGCTGAATCATAGGAAATCATGTGCAAAGTATTTGCTGCTATTTAAGGGGAAACTGATAGACACGATATTTCTTTTGTTTTTAAAATAAAACTGATTTTTATGTAGTGGCCAGACAACCCCATCTACACCAGGGGATCTAAATCTACTGCTTGAAACAGTCCAAGTGTCCAGAGAACCATTTCCTCAAACTCAAGCCCTGAGTTGGGCTTGGCCTACTTTTTGTTGTGATGTCTTGGGGCAACAAATTCATTCATCCATCCTCCTTGACAAAACAAACTTCAGTAGGTTATATCTTCCAGTGTTTTATGGTTTTCATTTTCAGCCTGGTTTAAAATGCTCCTTATAAATTAAGAGACATTTCTATAAAATTTTAGTTCTGAAAATTTAATGGTGTTAATAGCAATGTATATGCAGGTAGATATCCATCTAGTGTATAAACATTCCTTTGTGTGCCTTGGTTTTAGTTTACACACATGTATTCCCACAGAATTCAGCTGTGATGGGACATATATACATATCAGAATATATTGCAAGCCTTTAACTGTACTGAAATGATCACATATGTTGAACTTTGAAGCAGGCTTTTATTTATAGTCACGGAAAACACATACCAGAATGCCCATGCGGAGACTGAATCATAGTTCCTATTCTGAATGTGGTTCCCACTTTGCTGAATGGGGAGATTGGTAAGTGTGCCTGTGAGTGGCAAGAAACAGGTCACAGTGGTACAGGCTTATGATGCTTGGGGCTCTTGGGAAGGATAACATCTTAGTCATGTATTGTTGCTCTGACAAATATCCAAGAAAAACAACTTAAGGAAGACAGACCATTTGGCTCATGGGTTAAGAGGTTCTAGGCCATGGTTGACTGGCTCCATTGTCTCTGGATGATGTGGTGAGTAACATGTCATGGTAGTTAGTGTAGGGGAAAGTTCAGTGTCTCATCTTATGGTGTCTGAGAAGCAGAGAGAAGTAACAAGAAGGAACTATACCTTAACATGACATCCAAAGCCATGACGTAAGAAATGATTCACAAGTCTACATCTCTCAAAAGTCTATTCACATTTTGAATCCGTCAGTTGATTAAGCCCTTAATTAGGCCCTGATTTTCATGATTTGACTGTCTGTGGAAACAGTTTCTCAGACACACCCAGAGTCATGTGTCTCACTGATCTGGGGTTTTACCATCTGAGCAGAATTACATTAAATTGTAACAAGTAGATTTCTTGAGGCCTTTCTTTCAAAAATCTGTTATCCCAGCTTAGGTTAGGCAGGCATGATATATGTATGTATGTATATATGTATGCATGTATGTATGACCAGAGGTGACTTTATCTGGACATTTCAGGGAGGCTGGCATTGCCATCAGATTTATCATGGGAGACTTTTTCCTGGAACAATCCAATGAACAGGAGATACTTTTTAGAGATGCTGTTCTTTTAATACAAATTAAAATGGTATCTTCAAAGATGATTTTCCTCTCTCTCTTTCTCACCCTCTCCCTACATCTCTTTCTCCCTCTCTCCTTCTTTCCCTCCTCTGCCACCCACTCCTGAGGTGTGAACATTTTATCTTATCTTCCTCATCTTTTTTATTCAGTGCATTCTCTATGATTAAAATAACATATATTTATTTTTCTTCCCAACAGATGTGGAAAGAAGATAAAAATATCCTGTGTTAATGTCTGGAATAAAAAAAGTAAAGGAAACTGTCTCTCCTTGCCACTTGGTGTTTAGGATGTTTGAGGACTGAAGGAGCAACCTCTATCATTGTGTCCCAGGACACCTACTACCCTAGCTACCCCATTTCTACACACTCCTTGTCTAATAGAATACTAGTTCCACTAAATATTTTTTGCTTAATCTCATTTTTAACATTAATGAAAAATGAGCAAGGAACACTGTTGCCACATCAACACAATTCTGAGTACTTTTCAGGTTCCACTTTCAAATTCAAAATTCATGAAGAGAGTTAATACCTTTTCACTGGAGTTGAAATGTGTCTTTTTAAAATTGTACGTTTGAATAGGAGAGATTCTATGTTGTGAGGGCTTTGCCAGAGTAGGGTTAAAATGAAATATATATAGGAAAAGAGTAAGCTTAAGCAGACTATGAAATGTTTGTAAAATAAATGTGTCTCTGGGCAGGAGAGACCCTCATAGGACTAGTCTGGGTTCACACCTGTCCCATCCAATATGAGCTGGAGCTACCCAACATTTATTGATAGTGGGACTCAGTTCCTTGGCCACATCAGGCAGGGCAAGTAAAAGAGGCACTGTCCTTAGAAATGACTTTCCTTCTTAAATTCCTAGCCCCAGGGCATTGCAAAGGAATAGCAGAGCCACCGAACTTGGCAGATAAATTCAAGCAAAATTGACCAATCTACCCATTTCCAGGATGTATGTGCGCTGTGTTCAGCCATAGAAACTTTGAATTATTGTGTTCCATGTGCATGCTTGTGCTGCCCACAGGAGATCTCAGATGTCATTATTCAAAAGGTTGCCTACCTTCCTGATTGAAACATGCTCTCTTTATTGCCTGAAGCTTGTTCAGTTGGGTAGATTGGCTGACTACTGAGCTGCTGTCTCCTCCTTCCTAGCCCTGGGATTATAAATTGGCCACCATGCCTGTCTGGTTTTGTTTTTCATTTAGTTTTTCCACACAGGTTGTGAGGCTCAACACCAGGGCCTCACATTTTCACTTTACTCTCTGAGCTAGCACACACTTTAGTTCCCAGTTTGATTATGAATCTGAAGAGGAGAAAATATGTCCTCTTAGAGGATGGCTGAGTTTTCATTAGGAGTAGTCGAAGGCAGTGAGATTTTATCAGACAATTTGACAGATACACAGAAGTGAGAAGAGAGGGGCTGATGGATTCCACGGGCTGCAGACTGATTCAGGAGGAGCAAAGCCCAAGTCTTATTGTGCATGTGGTTCTCAGCTCACTCTGTAACCCACCACCTCCTTGATTGCTGCAAATGTCAAGAAAATTCCATTAAGAGCACTAGAGATTTCTAAGGAAGTCTGCTCAGTGGAGGTTACTAGTCCTGTTATAAGTTATGGGTCTAGAGTGGACCATAAATTCACACTAAAAAGACTAACTTTCCTATATAATCCATGCCATGGCTCTAACTGGCTATAAAACTAATTCATATCCTTATATATATCAATTGATTAAAATAACTAGCAACTCTACAAGACTCAGGGGCTACTGGAAAAAATGTACAGGATGGGTAGGGTTGAGAAATGCATTTTCTCAACCTAATTATGATCAATGCAGGGAAGCAGTGGATAAAAAGAAGTTGATTGGCTATGAGATCTCTATCTATGCTGATGACTCTCCCTGATCTGCAGGCTTTGGCTGTACCAGGACAAGGCATTCTTCATCTGTCAGTCTGTTGGTGGAAGACAAGGTAGATAGTACAGAGAAAAACTCTGCATGGAGATGTCTGCATTACTTACCTATCTCTCATTGCTATGTCAGAATATCTGACAAAGCAACCCTGTGAGCAAAGGGTTGCTCTGGCTTACTGTTCGAGGGTGGAGCCTATCATGATGGGGGAGACATGGTGGCAGCAACTTGAGGCAGGTGGTCCAATTATATTTGCAGCCAGGAAGCAGAGAGTAATGGACCCCGGTGTTCAGCTTTGTTCCCCTTTTTGCTCAGTTCTGGAGCACAGTTCCTGAAATGCCAACACCGAGGTAGGGTGGAGCTTCTCAGATCAGTTGACACAGTCTAGAAGCTCCCTCACAGGCATGCTGAGAGGCATGTGCTTTAGGTGATTCTACATCCCATCAAACTGACAAGGTTAACTGCACCAGGTCAGACCATAGTCTTTCTTGCTTTATTTGGTCTTTTCAGGTTTTGTTTTAACTTTTAATTCCTGTGACTGGTTTCCATCCCTGGGGAAATTTGCAGCGATCTTCATTAACCATCCAGACTGTGCTATGTTCGGTGTCAGTGAGTAAAATTGCAACTGCAGACATCTTCTTAGAAAATGGAAGGTAACAACAGCCAGTGTTGAACTGTGTCACGATGCACACGGGGTTCTCTGAAGTTGTGCTGGAGTGTTTTTATTGACTTACAATGGTCATGTTGTCTGTCACCACAACAATGCACCATTTGAATTCAGCTATGTGGCCAGACTGCTCAGAGCCCCAGTACACTTCTTCCTTGATGTGCTGCTTGAGTGACGACACAATCTTCAACATATAGGTAGAACAGTATCAAGGCTTTTTCAGGCATGGAGCCGGCTTTTGTTCCTTCTTCAAGCCCACCTCTGTGGATATCCTGGGTTGATAGACACTGCATTTTCATTATGGTCTTTCCTTAACTCTTGGTTTCAACCATGGAAAGAAGTACAGATAAAATCACCATTGTAGTCTACCCTTCTTAGTAGCTACATAATTCCTCCTTATTCAGCTTCACTGCAAGGAAAGTACTGGTTTAAAAAACAAACAAACAGATTCAGCTAAATGTTAAGAAAGCCTTCCATGCAGGACTGATTACCAGCACGAACTGCTTTCACATGGCACTATGAAATTAATGAGTAGCTAGTGCCAAGGGAGAGCCTGGGTGTCAGGGAGGACCCATTATCCAGGTTGTATGTCCTCTGTGTCTCTCCACACACACAGTAGTTCTGACCTTCAGCACAGCTTCTGCCAGACACTGCTGCTGACAGGAATCTCCTCTCTTCTCCCGGTCTACTCCTCCCCTTAGCAGTCTAACGTTCAGCTTAGCTTCTGTTCCCGACTGTAGCCATGATCCAGTCATTATGCCCAGCATGTGGTCACCTCATCTCACTACATCCTAAGGTAGCTACACTCTATTTCTTTCCGCTACAGGAAACTATATCCTAGCGAGGCTGTGTGTTAATAACAGATCCGGTCCCAAGAGGTATGCTTGCCTGGGACTCCAAAGTCAGCTCTTCAGAGTCCGTAGTCAGTCTTATAATTTATAAGACAATAAGGAAGACATTGAAATCAAGGAAAGGCAAATTTCTTGTGATCCCAAAGCTGTAAGTTAACATTCTTTCACAATGCCAGTTATATTCCGGGGTCCTCACACTACATGTACATCTACCTTTCTTCCATGATTGATTTATACAAGTGCCTGTACATCACAGAGTGTTTGGGTGTCATGTAATAGTAAGTCAAGGTTTTATTTCTAAGATCTTCAATAGGGAAGTATCCTCCTTTCCTAGTGCCACTAGAGATGCCTGATACTCAAGGAGATGTAATAACCCCAAAAAGCCAGTGTCCCCTAGCTGTGCTGGCTGCCCCTTGCTACGAATTCCTCCTGAATCATGTTTTTTTGTGTGCATCAGAAGCTCTGGCAGAGGCAACAGGACGGAGCACCTGTCGGCTTAAGTACTTCCTGAGAGACCTGAGTAGCACGGTGCTGCTTTGCCTCTTTGTTTTCCTCAATACAGCCTTTCTATGCTGGAAGTATTAGGATCATACACGGATATGTAGATGTTCTTTTCCATCTGGTCATGGTAAAGGGAACCTCAACACGAGGACAGGATCAGACTTGTGTTCACATTATTAAAGATTAATTATTCAGATAGTGACTAGGCGTGTGTGTGTGTATGTGTGTGTGTGCTTCATTTAAAGCCAGAAGATAGCATCTTCATCTTACAGGATATTTGTTCTAATAGGGAGACTGAACATTTTAAACAGTGTGTGTGGAGTCAAGGGTGAGATGTGACTTAGTGGCAGAGCAGGGCTTGGCATGTGCACTGCTCTAGATTTGACCTCATGAGCACCAAAATTCACTGCTTTAATCATTTTTATGTGTTCCTTCAGTGACATTGAATACGTAGGCCTTGCTGAGTTACCCTCACAACCGTCCACGGCAGAATTTTTTTCATCTTTCACAACTGAAAATCTGCCCACATCAGATAATGAGTTCCTGTTGGGGCCGCCCTCCAGTGTCTCCTTCTGGTACCATGCATTCTACTTCCTGTCTGAGTTCAGCTCTATGAAAGAAGAATCATAGTCCTTAGCCATGAGCAACTTTTTTCTTTGGTTGTTAAATTAAAAGACCTGAGTTCATAATTACAACTCTCCTACACATACAGGCCCAGGGTTCAGTGCAGACATGCAATTGGCATTGTAACTCAGACTGAAATCCCAGAGACAATGCCCGTTACACAGACACCTGGAGGACAGGGTGACTAAAGCTGGTGTGGGAGTGTTTCTTAGATGTCCTGGAAAAAGGAATTAATGTGACTAAAGGCTTGAGAAGGAGTTTAACACACTCAAAGAAAGGATGAAGCAGCATCCAGTTAATGCCATGGTTCACTGTCATTGTCAATTTCACTGGATCTGGAATCATCTAGATGTACCTCTGGTTGTTTCTGCTATAGGGTTTCCAGAGAAGTTCAACTGAGGCAAGGGTCCAGCTTGAGAGTGGGTGGGTGATGTGACACTATCCTGTGGTTGAGAGTCCTGGACTGAACATCAGCATTGTTCTCTCTCTCTGTTCTGACTCAGGATGCAATGTGAGTACTGTCTTAGTTATGCTGCTATGTCACCCTCCATGATGGAGTAGTCTCAAACAATGATCCAAAAAAGACTTTCCCTCCCAGGTGAATATGTTGCAGCAGTGAGGAAAGTAACTCATTGGGTAGATTCTTGGTGTTTCTTAGATATCATAGCAAACAATTCAAGGAGTTGAATTTGGAGGTGTTGTTAAAGAAGCTCACAAGATGAGCAGTCTTGTGGCTTGAAGTATCCATGGCTATTGGCAGCAACTCTTCACTGGTTTAAGAACGTTAATTGGTCAGAGTGATGGGTGTGGTAAATGAAGGTAGCTGCTCTCCCTCGGGCCTCTCACCCTGGAAGTAGCACGGAGCCCCAGATTCAGTTTTGGTACTGAAATGAATTAAGTACGCATGAAGCCAGACCAACTCCATGGATTACTTACGAACCTCTTTGCATTGCAGCAAACACTTTATGTGCTTTATATCACATTTATTTTCTCCATCTTTCAAGATGAAGTGGGTACTATCACCAGTGTCATTTTTTTTTCTGATAACAAAGATCAAGGTCTTGGTGCCTTTGTTCCTTGTGCAAAGATTCTCATTTGTTGTGAAGCAGGACCATGGGTGGATGCCATGTTTACCTGCAAATCTTGTGCCCTTGGCCAGAATGTTCACAAAGTGCCTTTTAATGTGTTTGGATTCTGTTCCAAATGAAAGAGTGTCTAGGTGGTTGTTGTTGGAAGAGGAGCATCAAAGCTGCAAAACCTGAAGGCTCTTCAGTCACCATGGCAACCTGGGACTGCATCTTTTCTCCTTACATGGTTTTCCATCCAAACATAAACAAGGGTACCAGAGCTGTCTTGTGAAGATGGACAGGGAGGGAGAGACAAAACCATGACTTCCAAAGTGCTATTCTTTTTTAAACAAATCATAGATAAACTCACAGTGCAGATTTAGAAAAGGTTAAATCCTACAGAGCCAGGCTAATATTTGTTTAACTACACTAAATGAAAGATAATTTGGCTAGGAGACCATAGAGAATTCTTTTATTTGATCTTATTTCTCACAAACCTTTCAGTACACAGAAAGGGCAAGAAAGTTCCAGAACCTTATCACCACCATCATTAGATGGTCTTCTCAGGGGACCGTTCATCTTTGCTCCAAATGTCATCTCTCAGATGCTGACTCCAGGGCACGTGGTGATAACTCAAGTTTCCCCATATCAGATGCACTCGGTGGGATTACGGTGCCCAGAGACTGCTTAGTTAGGTGGAGATTTCACCTGCTCAAACAGAAGTTTTTAAATAGGAAATATGCAGAATGAAATGCCATACTCATTGAGAGCTCATATACAATCAAAATAAAAAGAAGCAGTTATTGAAAGGAGCTATTTCAAAGGAGTTTCCTTTGAAAACTATGGGTGGCTATGAAGTTAGGTGAATAACGGAAAACTGGTCTTCGGAAAGTGGGTAAGTCTCGTGAGCTTTAAGTGTCGTGATAAAAATAGATAAAGCAGAACTCCATTAATCAGGATACCCAGTAAGCTGGCATTTTTCTTGCATGTTGCACTCTATGTTTCTCAGCAAGAGATAAATCTCAAGGAAACTAGGTCATTGCTTGGAGGGTATTTCTTCTAGTTTGGTTGCTTCTAAACCACTAGTTTATATCTAACTTAACAGTTGATGAGGATTATAATTAGACTGGTGACATCAGGAAATGAATGATCTGACATCTCTGAAATGGTGCCAGGGTAGCTCACAAACATCTGCTTATTGAGACAGGGAACAGTGGTGACTCAGGTAATGGATGAAAAGACAATGGATGATGTCACTGCGGGCAGGCAAGGAAGTTCCACATCTTCACACTGCACAGTTATTTTTTTGCCTTACCTAATCTCCCCCTCCTTCCCTCCTCTCCCTTCTCCTCTATAGTTTTATATAAGGAACCCTACAAGTCAGTGGAAACAACTCAGGCACTCTTATATAACAAAGACTATTAATGTCTAGAATTCTTGGCTCTTTTCTTCTGGTAAGAAATAAACATTCACTAGGTAATGCAGAACTCTGGTGCTTCCCATAGCTTCATAAGCACCTGAGGATGTTCTGTTAGAATAAGGAAGAGAAGAGGAAGAAGGGGGAGGAGGAGGAGGAGGAAGAGGAGGAGGAGGAGGAGGAGGAAGAGGAGGAGAAGGAGAAAGAGGAGAAGGAGGAGAAGGAGAAGGAGAAGGAGAAGGAGAAGAAAAAGAGGAAGAAGAGGAAGAAGAGGAAGAAGAAGAAGAAGAAGAAGAAGAAGAAGAAGAAGAAGAAGAAGAAGAAGAAGAAGAAGAAGAGGAAGAAGAGGAAGAAGAGGAAGAAGAGGAAGAAGAAAAAGGGAAGGGAAGGAAGGAAAGAAAGAAAGAGTGAAAGAGAGAAAGAGAAAGAAAGAGAAAGAGAAAGAATGAAAGAGAGAAAAAGAGAAAGAGAGAAAGGGAACAGGAATAAAGCGCAGTGAGGAGTCTTTGGTGGCTGGAGGCAAAGCCAATGATATGAGGAAATGTGCACACCAATCTCATCTGTGGGCAAAACTCAGGCACTGGGACATGGGTTGATTTAAGAGCTTCTATTCTCAAGGTTCATGTTCATGGTAAGAAGAAAAACAAACAAACAAACAAACAAACAAGCAAACACAAACCTGGCTGAAAATTCCCAGATCATCAGGGTTTATTTTTTAACATTTTTCTTCTTCACAAGTATCAATGGAGTAAATGCTGAACATTACTTTTATCTTCTACACTTGTAAACACCATCAGATTAGAAGCAGGGTGGGTGAAACCCAGGCCACATGTATTGTTAATGTTTCCTGATTGATCCAACAGTGGAGCTGGCTGGTGAGTCACTGGTTCCCATCCCCATACACATTGTGGTTCCGAGCTGTGAAGTTGCATAGAAATGCAGAATCTCAGGCCCCATGTAGGATGAACTCTGCATCTCTCACTAGGTTTTCACAGTGTCTGTACAGAGACTGATGTGTGACAAATTCCCATGTTCATTCTTATTATACCTCAAGCCAATGCTTGCAGCGGACAGCCATTGTGACAATTGTAATCTGGGAGATTTTCACCCCCAAACACTGGACATGTTAAGTAAGAAAAACCTTTATGTCTAGAGGGTTGTATTACCCACTAAGTCATGGCTTTTGGCAGACCAAGCACAACATCCTAGGCTCTTTCAGAGTGCTCTGTTCCTCTGTCTACCTGGTTCCTTAGCTGTGTTCTTTGCTTTAAACTTGAGGAGTCCCCTTAATCCAATAATATCAGCATTAGCAGGCTTTGTCAGTTGAACACTGGCTGTGCCTCCATGGTTTTAGAGGGCTTCTGATTGTGAAGGTTAATGTGGCCAAGTATACTGCATTGAGAAGTTAGGGTGTGGTAGGTCAGTGAAGAATACCATTGGGTTTGTCTATAAGGATGTTTCCAGAGAAGATTAATCAAGGCTAGCAGACCTGGATTGACTGTGGACAGCAGTATACCACACACTCCAGGCCTGGATGAAATAAAAAGGAAAGCAGAAGGAATCTAGCTAACACCAGCATTTCTTCCTTTGTTTCCTGGTTAGCCAGGCAGTGAGGAGCTTTTCTCTTCCACGTGCCTCCATCATGACTGTCTGTAACGACACTGAGGATTGAACCTGGGTCATCATGCTTGTACAACAGGCATCTTATCAACAGAATCATCTCTCTACCTCCAAAGGAGGCATGCTTTACGAGAAGACAGACACAGCAAGACTCGTGGGTCCCAGAGAAATGCAGAGCAATACTCTGTGGAGGAGGTATGGCACATGGGACACAGAATTAAGGAACCATGGTAATCAATAAATGAGGCAGTGATATTCAATCTTTTCCTTCACTCGCCTCCTTTAATAACCAATTCTTTCTTGCCAAACAAGATCCTGCTGAAGGAATGATTTTTAAGTAAATCAATACTCATTCATTCCTCAGTGAGACAAGGTAGATGACCATCAGGAAAAAGGTCTGCGGATGTAGCTCTGAGGAGTATCCTTTTTGGTCTGCAGTAGCCCAAGAGACATGCTTTAACCTCACTTTACACGTGTGTGTGTGTGTGTGTGTGTGTGTGTGTGTGTGTGTATGTGTGTGGTTATGTGTATATGTGTGTGTGTGGTTATGTGTATATGTGTGTGTGTGTGTGTGTGTGGTTATGTGTTTGTGTACATGCAAGTGTATGCATGTGGAAGCCAGAAGTCAACTTTAAATATCTCCCATTAAGACCAGAGAACCCCAAATTAGGCTAGACTGGTTGGCCTGCAAGCTCCAGGGATCTTTCTGTTTCTATCTTCCCAATAACAGTACTACAAACTCACCTGGAAATTTTATATCAGCTCTAGGGATCCAACTCAGGCCTTTATGCTTTCAAACCAAGCACTTTGCTGACCAAACCATCTGCTGAGCCCTGCCATCTCAGTTTCTGTGAGTGATGGGGTATATTATGTGTGGGCCCTTCTTCTATTTTTCCAGCTGAATGCATATTGTGCTCCCAAGGAGAGATGCTCTCCCTCAGAGCACCACACTGCTAAGCCTGATGGTAAAGTCATAAACACACACACACACACACACACACACACACAGAGAGAGAGAGAGAGAGAGAGAGAGAGAGAGAGAGAGAGAGAGAGAGACAGAGACAGAGAGAGAGAGAGAGAGAGAGAGAGAGAGAGAGAGAGAGAGAGAGAGAGAGAGAGAGAGAGAGAAAGGCATTGTGCCAGCCATCCTGGCAGGATGGTTGTATCCTGGATACAGAAGGAAAAGGATGGCTGCTGTGAAGGCAAAGGTTTCATCCAGTTCTTCATCCCGGAAAATGAATACTCAGGAGCTTTCTGATCACTGGAGAATTTCTGGGCTCTGTTTTCCTGCGACTCGTCCAACAAGTCCAGGCCAACAGAGGCATGGCAGGCTTCCTTCTGCCAATTACCACACCGTTTGTCCACTTCAGCAACTCTCACCTTGCCAAAGTTTTTGTGTCTGTTTGTTTTTCAAATATGTTCTTTCCTAAGTTGGAAATTATTAGGTCCCAATGGCCAGATATTCTGTTGACTTCTAGGGGCTGCAGAATGAATTTGTCTGCTGTTTGCTACCTGTTGATTTTTTCCTGCTCTTTCCTGTTTTGCAGCTTGCAGCTGCTCCACATGAAGCAGAATGACTCACGAGGGTGGTAGCACCACCTCCCTGACCCTCTCCTCTAATTGCTTCCTTTGGCAACTCATATTTTCAAAAACAGACACTCAGTCCCCACTGGAAACACCTTATACATGTTCTTTTTAAGGAATCACACAACCATAACAGGATGTGCTCCTGGCCTTTCTCAGAACCTTTTTCTTTGTTTACCATTTCAATCTTTCTTTCTCTATAAAGGTTTTCCCAGTAGACCCAACCCATTCAATCAACTTTTGTACAATAAAGCCAAGTCAGTTTGCCTGAGAGAACAGAAAGAATCTAAATTAAACACACGCACTTTCTCTACATAGGATTTGTGGTGTCCACTGCACATCTGAAGCATGGCTATCAGACTCACCATCACAGTGCCTACATCAGTTATATATTACTGCAACAAATACTCTGATTTAAATAACATAAGAAAGGGAGAATTTATTTCTGCTCCCAATTCGAAGATACTGTTCATCATGGTTTTGCATCTATATTTAAGAATCTATTGATGCAAATATACAGCAATCACCGATAGGGGACAAGAGACAGTTCATTCAGGAGTCAAATAAGCATGGCTATGACCCAGGAACACAGATTTAGGTTGTCACAAATTCATGTCCATATGATAATGATTTGCTGAGAGTTTTATATTAACAAAACAAAGAAAGTAACAAATTAAGGCTGTTTACAGTAGATAAGTTGGCTTAAATAAAGCACAGAAATTTCTGCTATCGGCCTAGGATATTATTGATGATGCTTTTAGCCTTTAGGTGGGTGGAAAATGGAAACTAGTGGTATGTTAAAATAACATATCCCAAAGGTTTTTTACTTATTACTCACAGGGATATTAGGTCAAAACCATAGGTGGACAACATAGGTGAGAATCAAAGATAGCTCAAGATAAATTGGTATGACTTTAGACCTGCAGCTGTCCAACCTTTCCACAACCATTGACTTCTAATCACTTACTCAGTCTTTCAAAGGTTTAGTCCTCACATTTTACCCCCACCCCCTATTATTTAGTCCAAGACTCTAGCTCACGGAATGGTGCTACCTGTAGTTAGGATTGACAATTGCACCGCAACCCAATTAAGAAACTCTCTCACCAACATTCCCAAAATTTTCTGACCCCCATGGTGACTCTAAATCTCACGAAGTTCAGAATATAGAGTAACAATCACCATGTCATTGGAATGGGATTACATAATCATTGATATCTCAGATGCCTCACTGATAATCAGTGAAATTTGTTAGGGGATTTGTAATGGGAGTGTATCATAGGACAAATGACTAGTGAGCAGATAGTGTCAGGAACACCAATAAATCTGCTTTTCCCCAAAGACCTCTACCTTTCACCCTGGAAATTGTCAGGACTCGATGGTGCCTTGGCCACATTATGAAAAGGAAGGGGTTTATGAGCTAGCTGGGTGTTAAAAATTCATCTTGAAGATGAAAGGTACTTTATGTTTATGTACTTGCAGAATTCATCCTTTTGTTTTGTTTTGCTTTCTTTTGTTGATGAGACAGGGATGCTTAAACCAAGGATAACCTTAAAATTTTGATTCTCCTTCTCCAACCATCTGAATGATAATGTTATAGGTGTGAGCTAAGACAGCATTTTATGTGGGGCTGAAGTCTGATGGTAGGACCTCATGTATACTAGGCAAGAACTTTACCAACTGATATCCCTAGTCCCAGGACTTACTATTTTTTTTTTTTTAAGTTTCAAAAGTATAGAATAGATAAACTTGGTGACACATGCTTATAATTCTAGCACTTGGGAAATTGGAAGACTGAGGCAGAACTGTGCTTTCAAGATTAGCAAATCCTTTTCTGCTTTACCAAAAATAGGCACGCAAGAGAAATGAAAAGTTATAATACTTAGTTTATTTAAAAATAAAATTTCATAGAATTAGAAATGAAAAGTAATAAAATTTACTTCCTAGTTGCATTTCTCTTTGTCTGTGAACCAATGAAACATTGTGAAAATTCAGTCACTCATTAAACACCATTTTGATGTGTTTTTCACTACATGCTGATAGCCATTGTGATTTTGGAGGACAAATTAACTCCGTTGTGATGCATGTGCATGGGTGGCAATGGCATCCCAGCACAACCCAGCACACTAATGAACACATCACCAGTGATGTGGTTGGCTAAGAGGCAGCAAGAAATGTTGGAGAGAGCTCTCTATTGAGTCAACACTGAAATGTAGGCCCATACAGAAGCTTTCTGTATGCAGATGTAGATGTGGATGTGGATGTGGATGCGGGCACATATACATATACTAGTATTCTTTGTTATTAAACTTTTTATTAAAACACCGTGACACAGTTTTTGAAAATTTGTGGTATAAAAACACAACAAAACATTTCAAGATCCATCAAATGCATTTAAAATAACACTATTGTACAATACAGCAAAACTTCTAAAGGGCTTAAAGTAGGATCTCAAAAAGATCCCTGTACAGCCAGATTTACAGAAGAGTATTTACCATGGCCAGGAATAGAAACAACCCAACTGTTCATCAGTGGATGGATAAACAAAACATAGTAAAAAAAACCTTGAAACATTTACGTGTGTGAACTTTGAGGACATCATGCTCAATGAATTCAATTTGTCATAAACTGGAAGCACTGGGATGGAGAGATTGCTCAGAAGGAAAGGCTCTTGCTCTCACACCTAAAGACCTGAGCTTGGCTTTGAGGACTCATAGTCAAAGATGAAAATCCACTCCCACAAGGTGCTTTCTGACCTCCAGATGTGCTGTGGCATGTGCGTATCC
This sequence comes from Apodemus agrarius, assembly GCA_964023405.1. NCBI lineage: Eukaryota > Metazoa > Chordata > Mammalia > Rodentia > Muridae > Apodemus > Apodemus agrarius. The sequence goes on along the minus strand of OZ030019.1, from coordinate 78,176,329 downwards.
TTTGATATCCCACATATATACACACACAAATAATAATGTAAAAAGAAGGTACTGTGTTATTCCAATTTTACAAGGTACTTAGAACAGTTAAAAATCCTAGAAACACAAACTAGAATAGTTGTTGGAAACATAAATAAAACCACAATGCAAAGTTTGTGCTTACTGGGTGCAGATTTTCATGCCAGGAAGATGATGGTACTTATACACACAATGTGAGTATGCTTGATTAATATTAGACAGGTGCTTAAAATGTTCAAAATTGAACATAATTAGGGTCACACACCTAAACAGAAGAACTACAGGAAGCCAAGGAAGGCTGAGATTGGGTGAAATAGTTTTCTGTAGGCATGAGGCTCTAATTGGTTATCCAGTACCAATTGGTAAGCTCTGAAATCATATTCATACAAGCACCAGGAAGTTAAGTGGGCAAGAGTGAACAGTAGCAAGTAGAGAAAGAGAAGCCATGAGTTTGAGAGGGCACACTGGGGTTTGCATGAGGGGTGTTGGAGAGAGGAAACAGGAGGAGAGAAATGATGTAATTATATTTAAACTCGAAACATGAAAGTCAGGAAAATATACTGTGACACAAATCTTAGCATAATTAGAAACTATGCATAAACTATTTTCATGTGCTTTTCTACACTGATAGAATTCTAAATATAAATTATTTATATTTTTATTTATTCGAAAGTTAATTTAACATACCCTAGGAAGATTAATTTTTTAAAAAATTATTTTTTATTTATTGAAAAGGGAAGTAAAACACTTTATGATAAAATTAAAGATTTACATGGAAAATATATCTGATAAAATTATAGAAAAATGTAGAAAAACATGCTAGAATTGAAGATTGTCATGGAAAATTTTATATAGATATAATAATGGTACACATAAAAATGCTCCTAAGTTGATTAAAAGTGGAATTATAAACATTTTCTGATAAACTTGAAGATTTACATGGAAAATATTTCTGATACAATTGTAGAAATATAAAGAAAAACATATTAAAGTTGAAGATTATCATGGGAATTATATAGATAAAATGATAAGCATAAAGATAATTCTAAGTTGATTGAAGGTGGAATTATAAACCTTTTCAGAAAAAAGTGAAGATTTACATGGAAAAAATTTCTGGTAAAATTCAAGAAATAGACAAACATGTTAAAATTGACTATTTCATGAAAACTTTTACATAAAAAATGGATGATGTAAAAACTCTTTCTAAATTAATTGAAGGTGGAATTAGAAACATTTGTGATAAAATCAAAGATTTACATTGGAAACATTTCTGATAAAATAGAGGAAGTATATAGAAAGACCTATTAAAATGGAAGATTATCATGAAAAATAATGCAGATAAAATGGTAGACATAAAAGAAGTTACTAAATTAATTAAAAGGAGAATTACAAATATTTTCTGATAAAGTTGAAGATTCACATGAGAAATATTTCATTAGTCTATGTCTTTTTATTGGGGAGTTGAGTTCATTATTGTTAAGAGATATTAGGGAATAGTGATTGTTCCTTCCTGTTATTTTTTTAATTTATTTTTTTATTGAATATTGTCTTCATTTACATTGCCAATGGTAAAACCTTTCCCAATATCCCCCCTCCCCTAAGACTCTTAACCCCTCCCCTTCCTCCTTCCCCCTGACTCCAAGTATAAGCTTCTCCACCCAACACACTCCCTCCCCCCTCTCGGTTTCCCTTTGTTGAGGCCTCTGTTGAGCCTTACCTGACCAAGGGTCATTTCTCCCACTGATGCCCAACAAGGCCTTCCTCTGCCCCATTTTTGGCTGGAACCATTTGGGCCCCTTGGTTGATGGTTTAGTCCTTGGAGTCTTGGGGCATCTGGGTGGCCGAAATCATTGTTCTTTCCATGGGGCTTTAAACCCCTTCAGCTCCTCTGGACCATCCTCCAGCTCCTCCATTGGAGACCCTATGCCCAGTCCAATAGTTGGTTGTTAGCATCTGCCTCTGTATTTGTAAGGCTCTGGCAAGGCCCCTCTGGAGACAACCATGGCATGCTCCTTTTGGTATACACTTCTTGTCGTCCATAGTATTGTCAGGGTTTGTTGACTATTTACAGGATGGCTCCCCAGATAGGGCAGTCTCTGGGTGGCCTTTACTTCAGTCTCTACTCCACACATTGTCTCTCTTATTGCTCCCATGATTATTTTGTTTCCTTTCTTAGAGGAACTGAAGCACCCTCACTTAAGTTCTTCTTCTTGAGCTTGGTGAATTGTAACTTGCTTATTTTGAGCTTTTGGGCTAACAACCACTTATTAGTGAGTGCATACCATGTGTGTTCTTTTGTGATTGGGTTGCCTCCCTCAGGATGACACTTTATAATTCCATCCATTTGCCTAAGAATTTCATGAATCCATTGTTTTTAATAGCTGAATAGTACTCCATTGTGTATATATACACCATAGTTTCTGTATCCATTCCTCTGTTGAGGGACATCTGGGTTCTTTCCATCTTCTGGCTATTATAAATAAGGCAGCTGTGAACATAGTGGGGCATGTGTCCTTATTACATGTAGGAGCATCTTCTGGGTATATGTCCAGGAGTGGTATAGCTGGGTCCGCTGGTAATACTATGTTTAATTTTTTGAGGAATCGCCAAACTGATTTCCAGAGTGGTTTTACCAGCTTGTAATCCGACCAGCAATGGAGAAGTGTTCCTTTTTCCCCACATCCTCTCCAGCTACTTTTGTCCACTGAGTTTTTCATCTGAGCCATTCTGTCTGGTGTAAGGTGAAATCTCAGTGTTGTTTTGATTTGTAAGGATGCTGAACTTTTCTTTAGGCGTTTTAGAGCCATTTGAGTTTCCTCAGTTGAGAATTCCCTGTTTAGCTCTGTATCTCATTTTTAATAGGGTTATTTGACTCTCTGGAGTCTAACTTCTTGAGTGCTTTGTATACATTGGATATTAGCCGTCTATGGGATATAAGATGGGTAAAGATATTTTCCCAATTTGTTGGAATAGAATTGAAGACCCAGAAATGAACCCACACATGTATGGTCACTTGATATTTGACAAAGGAGCTAAAAACATCCAGTGGAAAAAAGATAGCATTTTTAACAAATGGTGCTGGATCAACTGGAGATCTGCATGTAGAAAAATGCAAATTGACCCATTCTTATCTCTTTGTACAAAGCTCAAGTCCAAGTGGATCAAGGATCTACACATAAAACCAGACACACTGAAGCTTATGGAGGAGGAAGTGGGGATGATTCTTGAACACGTGGACACAGGGGGAAAGTTCCTGAACAGAACACCAATGGCTTATGCTCTAAGAAAAAGAATAGACAAATGGGACCTCATAAAACTGCAAAGCTTCTGTAAAGCAAAGGACACAGTCAATAGGACAAAATGACTTCCTGTTATTTTTGATGTTGCTTTTATATTTGTGTGGGTATCTTCTTTTGGGTTTGTTGGGAGAAGATTACTTTCTTGCTTATTCCTGGGTGTAGTTTGCCTCTTTGTGTTGGCATTTTCCACCAATTATCCTTTGTAGGGCTGGGTTTGTGGACAGATATTGCATAAATTTGGTTTTATCATGGAATATCTTGGTTTCTACATCTATGATGATTGAGAGTTTTGCTGGGTATAGTAGCCTGGGCTGGCATTTGTGTTCTCTTAGAGTCTGTATGAGGTCTGCCCAGGATCTTCTATCTTTCATCATCTTGTGAGAAGTCTGGTGTGATTCTGATAGGTCTGCCTTTATAAGTTACTTCCCCCTTTTAACTTACTGCTTTTTTCCTACCTTTTTTTTAAATTGGATATATTCTATATTTACATTTCATTTCCCTTTTCCTGGTTCCCTGCCCCCCAAAGGTCCCACATGCCCTTTCCCCTTCCCGTGTTCTCCCATCCACCCTTTCCCACTTCCCTGTTCTGGTATTCCCTTACACTAATGCTTTGAGCCTTTCCAGAACCAGGGTCCACTCCTTCCTTCTTGTTGGACATCATTTGGTATGTGGATTGTCTCTTTGGTATCCCAAGATTCTAGGCTAATATCCACTTATCAGTGAGAGCATACCATGGGTATTCTTTGAGACTGGGTTAGCTCACTTAGTCTGATGTTCTCCAGCTCCATCCATTTCTCTAAGAATTTCATGAATTCATTGTTTCTAATGACTGAATAGTACTCCATTGTGTATATATACCACATTTTTTGTATCCATTCTTCCATTGAGGGACATCTGGGTTCTTTCCCGCTTCTGGCTATGTTCCATAGGGCTGCTATGAACATAGTGGAGCATGTATCCTTATTGGATCTGAGGAATCTTCTGGGTATGGCTGGGTCCTCCGGAAGTATCATGTCCAGTTTTCTGAGGAATCGCCAGACTGATTTCCAGAGTGGTTGTACCAGCTAGCAGTCCCACCAGCAGTGGAGGAGTGTTCCTCTTTCTCCACATCCTCGCCAACACCTGCTGTTTACTGAGTTTTTAATTTTAGCCATTCTGACTGGTGTGAGGTGAAATCTCAGGGTTGTTTTGATTTGCATTTCTCTACTGACTAATGATGTTGAACATTTTTTAAGGTGTTTCTCAGCCATCCAAATTTCTTCAGGTGGAAAGTCTTTGTTTAGCTCTGTACTCCATTTTTTGAGAGGGTTATTAGGTTTTCTGGGGTCTACCTTCTTGAGTTCTTTGTATACATTGGATATTAGCTCTCTGTCAGATGTAAGGTTGGTGAAGATCTTTTCCCAATTTGTTGGTTGCCGATTTGTCCTTTTGACAGTGTCTTTTGCCTTGAAGAAACTTTGTAATTTTATAAGGTCCCATTTGTCTATTTTTGATCTTAGAGCATAAGCTATTGGTGTTATGTTCAGGAACTTTCCCCCTGAGCCAATGTCCTCAAGGGTCTTCCCCAGTTTCTTCTCTATTAATTTTAGTGTGTCTGGTTTTATGTGGAGGTTCTTGATCCACTTGGAGTTGAGCTTAGTACAAGGAGATAAGAGTGGATCAATTCTCACTCTTCTGCATGTTGACTTCCTGTTGAGCCAGCACCATTTGTTGAAAATGCTATCTTTTTTTCCACTGGATGTTTTCAGCTCCTTTGTCAAAGATCAATTGGCCATAGATGTGTGGGTTCAATTCTGGGTCTCCAATCCTATTCCATTGATCCACCTCTCTGTCACTGTACCATGCCATGCAGTTTTTAACACTACTGCTCTGTAGTATTGCTTGAGGTCCAGGATATTGATTCCCCCAGAAGTTCTTTTACTGTTGATGATACTTTTAGCTATCCTGGGTTTTTTGTTATTCCAGATGAAATTGAGAATTGCTCTTTCTAACTCTATGAAGAACTGAGTTAGGATTTTGACAGGGATTGCGTTGAATCTCTATATTGCTTTTGGCAAGATTACCATTTTAACTATATTAATCCTGCCAACCCATGAGCATGGAAGATTTTTCCATTTTCTGAGGTCTTCTTCCATTTCCTTCTTCAGAGACCTGAAGTTTTTGATATACAAATCTTTCACTTGTTTGGTTAGAGTCACAACAAGGTACTTTATATTGTTTGTGGCTATTGTGAACCGTGTCATTTCCCTAATTTCTTTCTCAGCCTGCTTATACTTTGAGTATAGGAAGGCTACTGATTTGCTTGAGTTGATTTTATAACCAGCCACTTTGCTGAAGTTGTTTATCAGCTGTAGGAGTTCTCTGGTGGAGTTTTTTGGGTCACTTAAATATACTATCATATCATCTGGGAATAGTGATAGTTTGACATCTTCATTTCCAATTTGTATCCCTTTGATTTCCTTATGTTGTCAAATTTCTCTAGGTAGTATCTCAAGTACTATATTGAAGAGATATGGTGAGAGGGGGCAGCCTTGTCTAGTCCCTGATTTTAGTGGGATTGCTTCAAGTTTCTCTCCATTTACTTTGATGTTGGCTATCCGTTTGCTGTAAATTGCTTTTACTATGTTTAGGTATGGGCCTTGAATTCCTGTTCTTTCCAAGACTTTTAGCATGAAAGAATGCTGAATTTTGTCAAATGCTTTTTCAGCATCCAATGAGATGACCATGTGGTTTATTTCTTTGAGTTTGTTTATGTAGAGGATTACGTTGATGGATTTCTGTATATTGAACCATCCCTGCAACCCTGGGATGAAGCCAACTTGATCATGGTGAATGATCGTTTTGATGTGTTCTTGGATTTGGTTGGCAAGAATTTTATTGAGTATTTTTAAATCAATGTTCGTAAGGGAGATTGGTCTGAAATTTTCTTAGTTGGATCTTTGTGTGGTTTTGGTATCAGGGAAATGTGGCTTCGTAGAATGAGTTAGGTAGTGTTGCTTCTGTTTCTATTTTGTGGAATAATTTGAAGAGTATTGGTATTAGGTCTTCTTTGAAGGTCTGATAGAATTCTGCACTAAAACCATCTGTTCCTGCGCTTTTTTTGGTTGGAAGACTTTCTATGACCCCTTCTATTTCTTTGGGGTTATGGGACTGTTTGACATTTATTTGATCCTGATTTAATTTTGGTGTTTGGTATCTGTCTAGGAAATTGCCCATTTCCTCCAGATTCTCCAGTTGTGTTGAGTATAGGCTTTTGTAGTAGGATCTGTTAATTTTTTGAATTTCCTGTTTCTGTTGTTTTATCTCCCTTTTTATTTCTAATATTGTTAATTTGAATAGTGTCTCTTTGCCCTTAGGTAAGTCTGGCTAAGGGTTTATCTATCTTGTTGATTTTCTCAAAGAACCAGCTCCTGGTTTTGTTGATTCTTTGTATGGTTCTTTTTGTTTCAACTTGATTGATTTTAGCCCTGAGTTTGATGATTTCCTGTCTTCTACTCCTCCTGGGTGAAATAGCTTCTTTTTGTTCCAGAGCTTTCAGATTTGCCATTAAGTTGCTAGTATATGCTCTCTCCTGTTTCTTTTTGGAGGCACTCAGGGCTATGAGTTTTCCTCTTAGCACTGCTTTCATTGTGTCCCATAGATTTGGGTATGTTGTGCCTTCATTTTCATTAAATCCTAGAAAGTCTTTGATTTCTTTCTTTATTTCTTCCTTGACTAAGGTATCATTGAGTAGAATATTGTTCAGCCTCCATGTGTATGACAATTTTCTGTTGTTTTTGTTGTTATTGAAGACCACTCTTACTCCATGGTGATCAGATAGGAGGCATGGGATTAGTTCGATCTTCTTATATTTGCTGAGGTCTGATTTGTGACCAATTACATGGTCGATTTTGGAGAAGGTACCATGAGGTGCTGAGAAAAAGGTATAGTCTTTTGCTTTAGGATGAAATGTTCTATATATATCTGTTAAATCCAATTGGTCCAAAGTTTCCATGAGTTTCCCTGTGTCCCTGTTTAGTTTCTGTTTTCCTGATCGGTCCATTGAGGATAGTGGAGTGTTGAGGTCCCCCACAATTATTGTGTTAGGTGCAATGTGTGCTTTCAGCTTTAGTAAAGTTTCTTGTACGAATGAGGGTGCCCTTGAATTTGGAGCATAGATGTTTAGAATTGTGAGTTCTTCTTGGTGGATTTTTCCTTTGACTAGCAAGAAATGACCTTCTGTGTCTCTTTTGATGACTTTAGGTTGAACGTCAATTTTATCTGTTATTAGAATGGCTATTCCAACTAGCTTCCTGTGACCATTTGCTTGTAAAATTGTCTTCCAGCCTTTTACTCTAAGGTAGTGTTTGTCTTTGACCCTGAGGTGTGTTTCCTGTATGCAGCAAAATGTAGGGTTCTGTTTCCTTATCCAGTGTGTTAGTCTATGTCTTTTTATTGGGGAATTGAGTCCATTGATGTTAAGAAATATTAAGGAATAGTGATTATTTCTTCCTGTCATTTGATGTTATTTTTGTTTTTGAGTGGTTATCTTCTTTTGAGTTTGATGGAAGAAGGTTTCTACCTCTGTGTTTAGATCTTGGATGGTTTTGCTCAGTTCCTTCACTTGTTTATGTTTTCTTGCAATTCCTTAAGAGATTTTTGTGTTTCCTCTTTCATGACTTCTGCCTGTTGACTCAATTTCTCCTGCAATTATTAAGTGAAGTTTTCATTTCCTCTTTATTGGCTTCTGTCTGGTGTCCCATATTCTCCTGGAATCCTTTAAGTGATTTTTGTGTTTCCATTGTAAGGGCTTCTAACCTATTCATGTTCCCCTGCATTTCTTTAAGAGATTTGTTTATGTCTTTTTTGTGTTCCTCTAGCAGCATCATGACCAGTGTTTTTAAATCCAACTCTTGTTTTTTTGGTGTGTTGGGGTATCCAGTACTTGCTGTGGTTGGAGAATTGGGTTCAGATGCTGCCATATTGCCTTGATTTCTGTTAGTAATGTTTCTACGTTTGCCTTTTGCCATCTGTTTATCTCTGGAGTTAGTTGGTCTTGTTACTGGTTGGTGTTTGAAGCTCCTGTGAGTCTGGGGTTTAGCACTTCTTTTGTAGAGGGCGTCCATGCTCCAGAGGTGGAGACAGGAAGGTTTCTGCTACTAGGCTCCGAAATAACCTCCTCAGCTCTGGAGGAGCCTAGATGGTGGAGCTCCCAGTCCACAGGGCTCTATCTGGTTAGCTGTCTGTGGTGCCCTGAGGCAAGATGTCAGCCTCTGGCTGTGCTCCAGGCACAGAACCTCGAGCAAGTTGGTGCCTGCCCAGGTCAATGCAGATACTGCCAGCCTAGCTGATCTGGCTCTGTGCACACCACTGAGCTGTCTGTGCACAGACGTCCAGCTGCCGCTGAGCTGCTCTGGCTCTGGGTGTTGGAAGAACCTGACAAGGCAGTCGATTTTAGGCCAAGACTCTGTCCATGCACCTGGCCATAGCTGCCAGCCGCCCCCAGTGCCCTGAGGCAAGATGGCGCCCTCCTCTGCAAGCGGATCGAGCTGGACCCCAGCAGTTGGCAGAGCGGAGCTGTCAGTGCACAGACCTCCCGCCACCAAGCTGCTCTAGCTCTGGGTGCCGGCAAGGGCCTGGGTAATAGATGTTAGGTTAATCGTCTGTCCATGCACCTGCTAGAGCTGCCAGCTGCCGGCCGTGCCAACTTACAGGTTTTAATATTCTTTCTTTGTTTAGTGAATTTGGTGTTTTGATTATTAGATGCTGGGAGGACTTTCTGTTCTTGTCCAGTCTGTTTGGAGTTCTGAAGGCCTCTTATATGTTCATGGGCATCTCTTTCTCTAGGTTAGGGATGTTTTCTTCTACAATTTTGTTGAAGATATTTACTGGACCTTTTAGATGTAAATACTTGCTCTTGTCTATACCTATACTCCTTAGGTTTGGTCTTCTCATTGGGTCCTGGAGTTTGGAGTTATCAGCTTTAGGCATTTTGCATTTTCTTTGACTGTTGAGTCAATGTTTTCTATGGTATCTTGAGTACCTGGGGTTCTTTCTTCTATCTCTTGTATTCTGTTGTTGATGCTTGTATCTATGACTCGTGAATTCTTTCCAAGGTTTTCTATCTCCAGAGATGTCTCACTTTGTGATTTCTTTATTGTTTCTATTTCCACTTTTAAATCCTGGATGGTTTTGTTCAGTTCCTTCATTTGATTGTGCTTTGCTGTAATTCTTTAAGGGATTTTTGGGTTTCTTCTTTAATGGCTTCTGCCTGTTGACCCATAATCTCCTGTATTTCTTTAAGGGATTTTTGTGTCTCCTCTTTAAGGGCTTTTACCTGTTGACTGACGTTCTCCAGTATTTCGTTAAGGGAGTTATTTAAGTCTTTCTTGAAGCCCTCTATCAGCATCATGAGATACGATTTTAAATCCAACTCTTGCTTTTCTGGTGTGTTGGGGTATCTGGGACTTGCTGTGGTGGGAGAACTAGGTTCTGATGTTCCCAGTGTGGCCTTGGTTTCTGTTGGTAGAGTTATTGTGCTTGCTTTTTGCCATCTGGTGCTAGTTGGTATTTTTGTTTCTGGCTGGAGTTTGCTCCTCCTGTGGGCCTGTAAGCCTGTAAGCCTGTATCCTTACTCCTCTAAGCTCAATAGTGAAAGCACTGCTGGGAGATCTTTCTCTCCTGGTGGGTTATGCACAGAAGTCTGTGGAGTTTTGGTGCAAATGGCAGCAGGTGGGAAGACTTCAGTCCCACCTGCTCCACTGATCTTAGGCCCTGTGTGCTCCTAGCTGGGTACCCTCCAGAGAGAAGGTGGAGATCTCACCTCTGCACTCAAAAGTGAAAGCCTCCTGGGAGATCGCTCCCTCCTGGCAGGCTATGCACAGAAAACTGTGGAGTCTCTAGGTTCCCTGGTGCAAATGGTGGCCGGATGATTAATTTTTAGGCTGCTGTCCTCTGGTAAGACAGCATCACCTCCACCCCTTAGAGAGATTAGGAAAGATGTGAACTGGTGCAGGTATTGTGCAGGGAAATTTCTTTAATCATTACCCTGTTCACGCTAGTATCACAGTACTTTATTCTGAACATGGTGTTTTGGGGAGTCTTAATTTTCTATATCAATTTAAATCCATTTTCATCTTTTATTCCGGCAGTCCCTAAATCATTTTAATTCACTATCTACACCTAGTAGTTTTTATGACAATTGGGATTTGATTTATTCTGAATGTACTTTGTGTTGTTTTTAATGAGTTCTTAGGAGACATGAAAGGTAGAGGTATTTGTGAGGGATCTTTTAAATGACTATAATATTGTAAGGCACAGACATCTTAATTAAGTATTTTATTTTATGTGTTCTGTTTTTTTTTTCAATTTGGAGCTTTGCTGAGTCTGGAGGGAGTGTCCAACAAGTTAGAAGAGAGATCATCTGTGAGTGTGCTTTCCATATGCAAATTAGCCAATCCAGATTTCCTAACCCAGACACCTCCTCTATTCCACTAATAGTACCAGGGCTACTATTGCTATGTTCTAACCACCCTAGGGCCAGACAAAGGGAAGAAGGAATTCTTATTTTTCAGAGTCTGATGGAATAACCCAAACTAATCACATGCAAGTCTTTATCTCCTGTCTCATCGGTTTTTCTCATAGCTCTGTTTCCTTTTCTGTTCCTTGCCCTACCATCTGAACAGCTCTTGAATGCCCTCCTTGGTCCATACTTTGCTGTGCTAGTCCCCTTATCTTTGAAACTAATAAGTTGATTTTATGCCAGATGCCTTTTGATCTATTGGTTCAACTGAATCTCAAGACTCTCTGCTAACCAATTTCTGTTTTATTTAAAAGATAAGAGATGTGAGTTATTATCATATTCTATTTTCTTAGAATTTATAAAGTTTAAAAATTTGAAAGGTTTTTTTTTTTTGAAAATAATATATCAAAGTGTACTGGCTGGTTTTGTGTATCAGCTTGACACAGGCTGGACTTACCACAAAGAAAGGAGCTTCAGGTGAGGAAATGCCTCCATGAGATCCAGCTATAAGGTGTTTTCTCACTAAGTGATCAAATGGGGAGTACCCCTTGTGAGTGGTACCATCTCTGGGCTGGCAGTCTTGGGTTCTATAAGAAAGCAAGCTGAGCAAGCCAGGGGAAGCAAGACAGTAAATAACATCCCCCTATGGCCTCTACATCAGCTTCTGCTTCCTGACTTGCTTGAGTTCCAGTCCTAACTTCCTTTGGTGATGAACAACTGTGTGGAACTGTAAGTTGAATAAACCCTTTCCTCCCCAACTTGCTTCTTGGTCATGATGTTTGTGCAGGAATAGAAACCCTGACTAAGACAAATGTATGCTCTATATGGAGTAAGCTCACATTTATTTTTGAAAAAAAATTTTTTTTACCTTTACTTATGGTCCTTACTTTCCCCCCTGTGTGTTAGAGAGACAGAAAGAGAAGGAGATAAGGGAATACCCATGGAACTAAAAAGCATGTTGGATCACTGGAGCTGGAGTTAAAGGTCATTGTGAATTGTCCTATGTGGATGCTGAGAAACAAATTTGGGTCCTTTGCAAGATTAGTTTATGTTCTTAAACAATAGGCCATCTTTCCAGCCCTGAAATTATCTTTTTGAAAAATATCACCAGAAAGGTCTTAAAACCCTATAATCTATTACAACAGAAAATAGCTGAGTGACCAAAAAGAAATTCTAGTTGAAAATTATACTCATCAATGGATACTTCAGGGAGGATTGGGGTTGCAAGAGGCAGAATTTTATGTCTACATAAAAGAGTTTGGAAAGTGAAAAGATGTATAATATTATCACAAGGAGAAAACTTAACTGTTTTCTGCTTCAAAAATTAAAAATACATACAATGTGACTGCAGGGAAAAATTTAATTCTAATTTGTCTAGAGACATGCTCAACTATTTACATATGATATTGTAGAAATTATATAATGTTTATTAATAATAACACTTATCATCCATTAAGCAAGGATTTCATCCCTAGACTAAAGTGAATCTTGGGTGACAAAGAATGAGGTTACAGAAGGACAATTTCCCATGAAATCTTAATAATATTGGTTAGATTTGACTGTAGACTTTGGGGTCCTATTGTGGGTCTCAAGGCAAGAACTTGCTAGCAAGTATGTATTGAAGAAAGCTCATCTCAGGAAGCAAACATGAAGGTGAAAACTGGCATGGAAAATCATCTTACTTCAACTTTACAATAGTCTGGGCAATGGCATCTTCTCATCTCTGCTTTCTGTGCACTGCCTCAACATATCTCAGAGTTGTCCATCTCTAAGAATGAAAGTTTGGAATACATACATATAGGCTTGTGTCTTGTTTCTATGGCATCTATGTGAGTGGTTTTTTACTTGCTGAGGGAATACAGAGATGGCTTTGTTGTGTAGTAAGAGACCCTAGGGAAGATGAGGAGCAGACCTGGAAACTATCTTAGGGCTTCCAGTAGACCCAGGTGAGAAACCAGTGTGGGGACAGAGACATATTGTACCTATTATCATCAGTGAGTGTAGGTACATCCCAATATTATACCAAAAATAATTGCAATAGGGATACCCAGCGAAGGTTGCAGAAAATGGTAGACTTCTGGGGAAACACCAAATCCAGGAACTTGCATAGAGTTTTTTTACAGGTTCCTTTGTCTTCCAGGCTGTTAATTTCTACTGTACTCACACTAACTACATCTTCCAATTCCTTCTGTCACATAAATCATCCAGGACCCTGCTCCCCGCATTTGGGGGCTCTTGCCTCTTTTAGCTCCCTCACCCACACTAACCTTACATTCTCTATCAATTCAGCAATTATGTTCTTCTCACCTTAAAAATTCGCATCTTTCCTTGTGACTTCGAAAGGTAAGCCAAGGAAATGCTTAGTAGAGAACTTTCCCCAGATACTTCATTCATTCATTCATTTATTCATTCATCTTGTGAGTTTTGTAGTTGTATTTCCCTAAAGGACTTCTGTTATCCACAAACAAATTATTTCTCTTGCCTCCCTATGCTTTTATAAATCACTTCAATGTATAGTTTTTGGTTATGGTTAGCATTTTGTTGTTCCCAAAAAGAAGTCCCTGCAAGAAACAACTTGCATTATGCAATTTTGAGAATCCCTTGATGCTAATAGGATACTTTGCACGTGGTTAGTACTTAACGAGTGTGACGATTCAAGTTAACTGTCAACCTGACAGGATCTAGACTTACATACCATACAAGTTCTTGGTATGCCTGGGAGGGATTGCCTTGATTAGGTTAATTTGGTTGGAAAGATTCATCCTAATGTAAACATGAGTCTTGAATTACATAAAAAACAAAGTAGCTGAGCACCAGCACGTATGTCTCCCTGCTTACTGGACGCAGACACAATATAAATAGATGCCTAAATCTCCTGCCACCACAACCTACCTGCCACGGTGGTCTGCACTCCAAAAACTGGGATCAGAAGCATGCACTGCCATACCTGATTGTCCTTCCATTTTATGTTTATATTTAGTTAAATGAGCAGGTGGTACCACATTCACAATATGATTTTAGTAAAAAGTATTGGGCCATAGGAATTGTAATTTGTTTCAGAACCCAGAACTGTGAGTCTCTTGCATCCCCACTGAAACAATAAATCTAGGGACTGGCATGCCAGTGTCCCTTCCCGGACCCATGAATGTAGTGTATTGATACACAATTCTTCTTTTCTGGGACACTGAGCTCTGTGCACTCTGACATACAGAAAACTCAGCCTCTGCCTTCCTTTTTAGTATTGTATTTAAGAGCACATCCTTTAGGAAATACGTTGTCATAAAACATGATTGTGCTGAGTCCCCCTTACATGTATCGAAATACTATGTTAATAAAGTGATATTCAAGGAGGCAGCTTTGGAAGATAATTATGTCTTGATATTGGAAGTCTGATGAGTTGGATTAGTACCCCAAGAAAGGAGTCCTCAGAGTGTCTCTAGCTCTCTTTTCTTGTCTATCACTTGAAGATACACTGAAAGGCACTTGCCTGAAACACAAATGACTTTTATTCTGAGCACATACATGTCTACTCACATCTATAAGGGCATCAATGACAGACCAAAGAAATGATCCTGTCCAAGTCTAGCTCAGTAAATGAAGGAGGTAGCAGAGGCTGCTTACAAGTGTGTAGGCCAAAAACAATCCCATCTGGCATTGGAGGAGGGGAGCTCCTAACGTAAGATCCATCTCTGGAGCTCCCTGCCTGACTTACAGACATCTTCCCAGTTTCTTTTCCCACCAGCAACTATCAGTAGCTCTCTAACTATATATAGCCACTTGAGGGACCCTCCGTACCTCTTTACTGAACTACTAATTGGTTTGGTCCTGTGAAGGTCTTGTGCAGGTGACCAAGCATACTATGTGCTTGTAAGCACAGTGGTCCTGTCATATGCAGAAGATGGTGTTTCACTCTGGTCCCACTTGATTTCTTTTTACCACCCACTTTCTTGCTTGATGGTGCCTGAGGTTTGAGAGGTGAGAAGGTAATGTAGATGTTCCACTTATAGCTGAGAACTCCAGACACTTATTCTCTACACTCTGACCAGTTGTCAGTTTCTATGTGAACAAAGAGTTATATGTGAAACTATATATTGGCTAAGTGTTACAACATGAAGAGTTGTGAAATTAACAAGTACACTTCCATGGTGCAAGCATAAACTTCTGAACATCTGATGTCATCTCTGTGATATCAGAACTAAAAAAACCAAAAATCCCAAGAAAACAAAGCAGGGATTCAAGAAGACCCTTAGTACTATAAGCTGATATGATTGTTGGACGTCTTTCCAAACTGCATCTTCAACCACTGGCAAAGTTTGAAGTCTGCGCTTGCATTTAAGTATCATGAACTTGGGCTGGAGAGAGCCTCAGTATTTAAGAGCACTGACTGCTCTTCCAGAGGTCCTGAGTTCAAATCCCAGCAACCACATGGTGGCTCATAACCATATGTAATGAGATCTGATGCCCTCTTCTGGTGTGTCTGAACACAGTTACAGTGTACTTACATATAATAAATAAATAAATAAATAAATAAATAAATCTTTGGGCCAGAGTGAGAAGGAAAAAAAAGTATCCTGAACTTAGTTTTTTTGAAGCAAGACATTTCAGTTCAATTTTCTTAACTTTTCCTACTTTCTGATGAAATTGCACATTAGCAGTAGAATCTGCAGGTGGTCGATGTGCTTCAGGGATAAGTAGATGGTGTATGGAGTAGTATTTCTAACTCTTACTTTTCCTCTCAACTGGATTTGTACAAATCTCTTATAAATTATGTCTCTGTCAGATCACTCAGCTGTGACAGCATCCTTGGTGGATTGAGTAGGAGCCCTTCCAGCACTGCAAAGGAGGTCCAGCATCGGCACCCTGCCTTTTGATTTATCTTTCTAAGTTTGGCTATAAGAACATCCCGTCGCTACCCAAAACATGAACACATACTATACCTGCCAATTGCCAACATGGTGCTTCTACTTGGTGAGTTTCCATCACAGTTTTCTGCCTCAATCCTGCTGTTTTCCTTTTCCCAAAACAAAGTATTTGTGAATAGCTTTCTTTATATACACTTTCACAAAAATTATGGTAATCTCATGAGTCATAATCATATGACCAGCTGGAAATATCATCAAAATATACCTTTTTTTTCACAACATGTAAAAACTGCAGAGAATCATTTTTTCTTGTGTGCGGACATGCTCTTTAAAATAGAAAAGTCCTACTTTCCTTCACTGTAGAAAGGACATCCAAATCCCCCACCTCTCAGTGGGTTTATGTTCATTCTTTCATAGATTTAAATAGTTGATATAACTTCCAATTTAGGGGTTTGTGTGTCAAAAACAAGAGTTGGGGGGCTAGGTAAGTTTGGACTGGTGCAAAGAATAATCCACTTTGTGTTATTACTAGAGATTTTCAATTCAAAGTCTCCAAAGAAGCATTCAGAAGAATAGATCCTATAAGTCTCATTGTGTATAATAACCAAACTTAAGTGTGCCCAGGAGTAGATGGCCAACACAGAATGAATTCAATGACATTTTTGTAGCCGTTTGATCTCATATCTCTTTGTTAGGGCATTTTTCTTTCTTTGTTTAACTGGTCTTTTGCAATTTTTGTAGTGTTATAAAGTGTGTCTGTTTCTTATTATTTTTATTTTATTTTTGCATTTTATTTGTTTCGTTGAGAGAGAGGGAGTGAGGGGGAGGGGGAGGAAGAGAAAGAGAAGATATAAAATTGAATTGTTAGGGAGGTGGGAACAATATAGGAGGAATGGAGGAGGGAAACCATCATGAGAATATATTATATGATAAATTTTTGTTCCAGCAGGACTCCTTCCATTCCCTTCTAGAATCTTCTAAGAGAAAACCCAAAAGAAAAATCTTTTTTCTTTCATAGATCTCTTGTCCATTTGTATATTTAATGGCATTCCCTAAAATTTAACTATTAGTATATGAAAATAACAAAGTATGGAGTAAGGTTTGAAGCAGTTAAGGTTCCTGTTTGTGCATGGGTGTCAGCGACATCCTTCACCAACTTAGTCATCTTAGATGGGAATCCTTGTTTACTTGTGTTTATCTCATTCAAAAGCCTGACATACTTTATTCATGCATTCATTAGCATTCTTAGCATATTTCAGCCTTCTAGTACAGGGATGAATAGTAAATACCATCACCTTGCAAAAATGCCATGTATTTAAGAAATGTGCCCAAGATCCTGAAGAAATTTCTGAAGAGGAATTAGTTGTCTTGCTTCTGCTAAACTTCCATTTCCACTCATTTGTTATATAAAAGGACTATAATTCTGATTAAGAGGGCTATAGTGAGAATTCCTGGTATCGGCTACCATTCATAATGCTTTATCTTTCTGGAATGCAGAATACATGAAACCCTTGAGCCTCTCTGCTGCTCTCCCTGCTATGTGGCTAATTTTAATGGTAGCTAGTAGCTGGAAGTTTGAAGTAACTATCAGGTGATTAGTTGTTTTCTGCTCTTAACATCTGTGTTACCTGTCTTTTGACATGCTACCTGGTGTGAGCCACCTAAGAAGAAAAAGCTTATTTTGGATACAGTCAATCATGATGGAGAATGCACGATAGAGACCAGTCCTGTCTGCTATGGTGAGTACATGAGCTTGCTTATTGACTGATTGAGAAAGTTGGAAACAAGGTGTCTGTAACCATTAAGGCCCAGTATTTAACAAACACTTCCTCCAGGTGGGTTCGTCAGCCTTTTATAATGACACCATCAGATGGGGACTTAGTGTTGACACACATGAGTCCTCAGGACACATTTCACACTTTAGTCATTGTAGTGGACCGATGGTTGGTGATATCTGTGAGAAAAACATGTTTGTTCTTGAGGTTGATATTGGGCGGCATCTCTATGGACCACCAGTTATACTATGGTTTGTACATGGTGAGGTTATGATGATAACATACTGCATAGGTACAGTCAGCCTGCAGCAGACAGGCCTGGGAGAGACAGAAGAGGACTGGTAAATGTATATAGAATGTAGTGTGTTAGTGTAGTGAGTATCTGTCTTGTTTGTAACAAAAGTTAACAATAATGGCTGTAAAACAGGCAGTGAGTCATCCTGGACTCAGCCCTGAGGTGGTAAGCATGACACAAAACGAGGATCAGAATTAATGAAATCCTACAGATTCCAAGGGAGACTGAAAAGATTTTCTTGGCTTACCTGGTGTGAACAACATTTAATTCATGCTGCGTTTCTCTCTTCGCTCGTGTTAAATCTTTTTTCTTATTTCAATAATGTTTTGTGTTTGCATGCCACCTGCCTGACCTTGAGAGACTAAGAAATGAAGGGTTTTTTTTCTGTCTTTCCCTTTGCTAAAAAGAAGGCTTAAAATTTCTGTTTTGATGTTTTGTAAGAGCCACAATGTTTTTCTTTTATTAACCCATTTAGAGGCAATTTGGTAAGGTAACTTGTTTTTTTGTCTAAATTCCTGGATTTGTGTGTTATATATTCCCAATGTACTGATAATTTCACATCTACTTTATATCCTTGATTACTGAATTAAAGTTTATTTAGTCCTGACTGGAAACCCTTGGCTCCTTACCACAAATTAAGGCTATATAACTATCCTACATTAATTCCATAAACCATATTTGGTGTGAGCAGAAAATACATTGAGAGTGATTAAGATAAGATGGAGACACATGTTGAAATGAATTATGTCAAGTTCATACTTCACACCTTGCTCAGTGCTTGCCACACAGCGGGCAGCAAACCTATTCATGTTGAATGAATAAGTTAATGCTACCACCCTTTCTAAAGCTCCTGAGAGGACATGGCCCCCATTCGACACTAGGCTGTGGGCATAGGCTCAAGTTTTTTCTTGTTTTAGTGGAGCAATGTGGAAACACATCATCTGTATTAGTTTTTACACTGTTGGGACAAAAACATCTTAAAAAGCAATTTAAAGGGAGAATTTCTTTTTGGCTCGTATTTTGTGGGTACAGTCCCCTAGAGCAGAGAAGGCATGGCAGCAGAAACACTTGGTCACAGTATCTTCCCAGCCAGGAGGCCGAGAGAGCTGAATGGTGGTGATCAGCATGCTTTCTCCTTTTTGATTCAGTCTAGAATCCAAGCTCCTGAGACAGTGCTCTTAAATTTCGGGTAGATTTTCCTACATCAATTAACAAAATCTGAAATATCTTTATAGACATACACACAGGTCTGTCTTCCAGGTGAATCTAAATCTTCTCATCTTGATTGGAGCTGGAATCCACAAAGAGACAAGATGTTGGGCACATCTGTGAGCCATTTTTTTTCTATCTGATTAATTGAAGTGGGAAGACAAATCCTAAATGTGGTCTTTACCTTATATAGTTCCAGCCCAGATGGAAGAAAGTGTGAATACTAAGAGCTTGCTCTCTGTGCCCCTGCCTTCACATTTCGCTGGCAAGCTCTCCTAACCTGCTGCCATCTTGCTGCTGCTGTTGCTGCTGCCACTACCATTCCTTTGCTGTTTTTAGGATCCACCTTCTTTATGTTTTCATCATGGACTCATGTCCAGTGGCTGATATGCCAGGAATCCTCCAGGCCTTCAGCACCGTGTTGGAACTGATGAGGCACCTGGCCTTGTGAAATGAGATGATATCAGGTTCTCAGCCTCGGCGGTATTAATACAACCATGTATGGTACTACTGGTATCATATCATGTAAGCCAATCTAATAAAAAGCTTGGAAGGAAAGGAAGGAAGAAATATTGCAATTGAATTACAGTCTCTAAAGCAAATAAACAAAAATTAACAACAACAACAAATCATTTTAAATTCTTCCCTCAGTTCTGTTCCCGTAGAAAGCCCTAGTTAATATACAGTCTTAGTCCACTTGGGCTTCTAGAATAAAGTAGAAATAACTGGGAGACTTACAAACAACAGATAGCCATTTCTCATAGTTCTAGGCCCACATGTAGGAAAAGGATATTAGTAGATTTGAGGGGCTCTGTTTCTTTCTTCATAGATAGTGTCCTACTGCTCTGTTCTTTATGCTACTTCTTGGTTCAAGGAAGGTGGGGAGGTACTTGACTTGTCTTGCATAAATGTAGTCTTCCGTTTGATCTCCAGCATGGTGTAAACTGGACATTCTCCTGCATACCTGTAATCCTAGAACATGGGAGGGAGAGACAGGAGGATCAGAATTTCAGAGGCATCATTGGATGCTTAGTGGCTCTGAGACCAACTTGGGTTACGAGACCTATCTTAAAAACAGAAAAAGTCATTTCAGCTTTGTTCGGTATGTTTGAGGGAGGCTTACTTTGTAAGTCATAATCCTATAATCATGTAACATTCTGCCATGTTAATTTTTGTATCTTCAAAGGAATGAGACTCCCAGGCTCATTTCACCCAATAAAATATTTGCCTGGGAGGATGTGTCAGAAGCCTTACACAGCTACAATTAGATAAACAATTTGCATTTCATTTGGTAGGAAATGGAATGTTGTCATCTATCATAGGATGACCCTTATTTATTTGTCGTTTTAAGGTTGTATTAGTGAGGGTGCTCAGGGAATGCTTTTAACAATGAAAAATTGTATAGGATTTTGAAATAGCATGGGGTAAATGAGCACCAGTTTATCAGAGGTTTGCTTATTTTCCAGTTATAAAGCCAATTTCAAGTAATTTAGCACTGGTCTTATTGTTAGAATTCACACTTTCGTATTTGAAACAGGAAAACCCAACAGTTTCAAAATGAAGATTAATATTCACAACTTCATTACATGGTAAAGGTTATTAAGCTGATATTGGTTTATTCAAAAGACTGCATAATTTGATGCAATGGTTACCCTCTAGCCGAACACATACCTTTCTTAAATTTAATTACAACATTAAAAATTCGAAACATCTTTCATTCAAAGACCATTTCCTTCCTGCATTTTAAGTCTAGGGGATTTAAAAACCATGATGTAAACCACACTATCTGAAAAGATTTGTTTTAAAAACCATCTCTTGCATGGGGACTCTGTAGGCTGATTAAGACATTTAAACATTGCTTACTGAGGGAAGCTTTGGAGGGGAATATTCCACATTAATGAGCCCCTCTAGAGGCACGAAGATCATGTGGTTTAACTTTAGGGTTTATGTTCTGCTCCATGATCAAAATAATGCACAGAGCACCAACCACTATTATCTTTTAACATAATGGGGGTGATCTCAGTGTGATAGCCTTTAAAAGTGATAGAGCACCATTAGGCGAAGGCAGAACCGGCATTTCTTCCTAAGTATTCCTGCCCTAAGATTGCCCTGGCTGCTGGCTGAGGAATCATTTCTTCCCCAATTTGGCTTCATCTGAATATTTCCAGATCCTTCCTCCTTACCTTTCCCATTGCACTTCAGTAAGTGCATCCAGGAAAGCAGGGGTGCAGCCAGAGTTTCTTAGCTTTGTGCCAACAAGCCAGTGTTCAGAGAAATTAGGCTAATTAAGTTAATAGCAGAGGTGAAAGTGAAGGGTCTTTCATTTGCATAAAAGCAGAGGTTTGGTTCACAATTTGCATTGCTTATGTTGCTAATCTTTGGAGTACAGCTATGATCTGTATGGACTTAAATGTCGAGGGGAGCATAAGAACAGGGATCTTGGTGAATAATAAGCAAATGGGCTTGGGTAATGCATCATCAGACTTTCCTTCAGCTGTGTGATGCTCTCTAGATTCCAAAATGCAGACAGTGTATAATCGACCTGAAGATGGGAAGGGAAGGGCCCAGCTACATCTCAAGGGATTTAAACTTGTCAAACATGCACCATATGTTACAAGTGGTGGGGAATTTCTGCCCTCCCCTGAGGCTATATGCTTTGACTTGTGTGGGACAGTGTTTTATCACTAATAATTCTGCAGCTTTGGAGAATACAGAGTGCCTTCATTCAGCAAGGCAGTACATGAATTCTAACGTAAATAAGATGATTGTTTCTCTTACCCGTTACAGCCATTTGTTGTCATGTCATATGCAGGTTCTACTAATTACCATCGTCATGAATGGGGGATGGATCTGTGGGCAACATTTATGAATGGAGAGGCACAGTTAGACCCGAATAGGTTCAGACAGAGCCCTTGGCTGTGCCTTTTACAAGCCCGGTGACAAGGTTTCTTAATGAAATGGTAGCTGTGATGGTTTTGAGTGTCTATGAGCAGACTGCACTGGGAAAGGGAGAAAGACAGGACCAAACAAGCTGTAAAGGGAAGTTTTTTTTTCTTTTAAAGTGAACAACTGGTAAGAAGCCCAAGTCTGTCAGGATTGTTCTAGTATGATTGACACTGTCCCCACTTCCCCGCTCATTGCTTCTGATTGTCATAAAAGGGTTGACAGCTCAGAGTCTTCCATTATTTTAATATGATAACAAAAGAACAGTGTTCACACAATTGGTATTCTCTTCACATTAGCACCTAAAGCATTAGATGATCGGATGAGAGGAAATAGAAGTGAAGCTTTCTGAATTATTAATAGGTGTCCTTAGCCTAATGTGTATGTGCAATCTAAAGGCCACTTCTAAGTGTAGTATTTGCTTGAAATAAATTCCAATTTAAGAGAATTATTGTTAAAATGGACTTGAGAGACACGTATCACTTAAATAATATTAATTTTAAAAGATTGCTATGATTTAAAGTAATTCCCTAAGCCTCATCTCTATTTATATGTGTATGAGTCTACACTTCTGTTTTCAGTCTTTCTTCTAAACACACACACACACACACACACACACACACACACATTTATACACGTGTTCACACAGGAACAATCTTAGTGTCTGAGAAAAGCCCAATCATTTCTTTAAGATAAATTAAAGGTAGGTAGAGGGAATAAGAGCTTTTGTTTGATGATGTCAAACTCCTAGAAAGGCTTTTGCCTCATCCACCCTTGCTGGGCTGGAGGGAATAATCCCCAGGTGATAAGAATCTTTTGGAAAGTTTAAACTTTTTCCACTCTTAAACCAAACTAAGTTGTTTAAGTCTACATTACAAACCCTATCCATTTGTCTGTGCTTTATCCATGTACAACTCTAGTGATCTACTAGATTCTTAAACACCTGGGAACTCCAGTTTAAAACAAAGAATTCAGATTTTCCTTGAAGGAAAATATAAAGGTATGCTTTCTTTATATTCCTGTGCTCTTACACTTGAGGATTTATTTCCTTAGTTCTTGATTGAATATACTTTGTAGAAATAAAACAAAAGAGAATAATTTACCTTAGCTTTTTAATGGAAGCACTTGGCCCCACTGAAGCCTTTTCTTTCCAATGAGCACAAAGGGCAAAGTGTAAGAGGATAAATAAGTGATGCGGATGACCCGATGATGGCCGCAAAATCTTTACCCGCTATTCCCCTTGCTCCATGAATCTTTAAACACACAGTTAGCACAAGGGTAAAGATAACAATAGCTATCACTATTATAGCCTATCTTCTTACGGTGCTTAATGTTAACACACACACATACATACGTACGTATATACATACATACATACATACATACATAATGACAGACTACATACACACAGAGAGAGAGAGAGGTGGATGCAGGGAGAGAGGAAGGGAGAGAATAAAGGAAAGGAGGAAGAGAGGAAGAGAGTGGGATGGAGAGAGGGAGAGAGAGGGAGAGAGGGGGAAAGAGGGGGAGGAAGAGAGGTATAAAGAGAGGGAGGGAGAGAGGTATAGAGAGAGGCAGGGAGAGAGGGAGAAAGGGAGGGAGAGAGGAAGAGAGGAAGGGAGAGAGGAAGAGAGGGAGAGAGGGAGGGAGATAGGATGAGAAAGAGAGGGAGGAAGAGGGGGAGGGAGGGAGGGATGGAGGCAGGGAGGGAGAGACTTCATGGAGGAATGAAGATGCATTTGTTTGTGGGTGTGCCCCTGCATGACTCTTACTTCCGCTGCAGATGTAGGATGGTGCTCATAAGAAGGGGCTCACTTAAAAAACAGGCTCAAAGCTTTGGCTCTCTCATTGTTTCATGGCATTTAAGATGCTGTGTGTTGCATGTACAGAATGTGATATATTTATTGTTTATACTGGAATTGATGGACATTCCACAGGGGCAAATACTTTATTTTCTGTTAGTATACAAACAATTTTAAAAGGTTGAGGACTCAATAGGTAGTTTTCCTGCTCTTTGATGTTCTGATTGTGTAGCCAAACTCACATTGTGGAAAATGGAACGTTTTATGAAGTTCATTCATTTTCAGAATTGCTCCCACAATGGCGCTTTCATTTTGTGTGAGGACTGGAATGATGGCTTCTGTCTGTTTCTGAAAACCTCAATGTGGCCTCAAGTGAACAGAAAAAGCTCATATTTCAAGGCCACTGACTGCAGCCTGCTCACCTCCCTTGAAGCAACGGACACTGTTGCTTTTCCAGTACAGAAAAGAATGATGTAACAGGGCGTCTTTATCTGTCTTCCTGCTAGCTCCTGGGTTTGTCGATCATCTTTTTATTCTGCAATAATGAGATGAAAACGGACTGTTTCCCACAAGCTGGGGTATATGAACACTCCTTCACTTTGTATGTAAACTCCCTCTTTAGTGGACAAAGCCATTCAATGACAAAGGTATTGACATCTTTATGAGACTGCTTTTGGAAAAAGACACATAGCTTCAAAGACAGCATGTGGTAGTGGTCAAATTGTGTTTCCATCATGTGAAGTGCTTGAATAATAATCTTCCACATACTCTTGGCCAGTGCACAGAGAGAAGCTTGATTCATCTCACCAGTGTCCCTTAATACCTTGCCTTGGCGCCTATCCCATTCTCCAAGGGTTGATAAATCTTACATTCCCCTGAAGATTATTATAGCTTCTAATAGTGTTATAGTGCTAGAAAGAAGTGAGGTGCAATGGCTCAAAACATGGAAATATATCCACCAAATGAAATCACATAAATAATTTAGTTTTTAACAATTTAATTTTACAGAGCGTTTCTTTCCTTTTTTGTTGTTGCTGATGTTTGTGGAGCATAATAAGTACTGCTAGCCTAACATGCAGTAAAGAAAAGGGGGTGCTTTGATGTGACAAATCTTGCTTTGCTTCTTTTCACCACTAGCAATGCACAGCTACCTAATTCCAATCTGCTGTCATGTAAAACTTCCTAAATATTATCAATACTATTACACACAGAAAGACACACACACACACACACAGAGGAACATGCACACGCATGCCTGCACACATGCATAGACTGCATAGACAACCCTCTCCTCTATTAGAGATTCTCTCTCTCTCTCTCTCTCTCTCTCTCTCTCTCTCTCTCTCTCTCTCCCTCTGTGTGTGTGTGTGTGTGTGTGTGTGTGTGTGTGTGTGTGTGAAAATAATGTTTCCAGAAGCCAGATTGTGAGTGCTGTGTGACTGCTGGGAATCAAATGTGGGTCCTCTACAAGATACAACTCTTATCTGTTGACCCATCTATCCCCTGTCCTCTACTTTTAAAGGTAAATATACCCATTCTTCCTTTACCTATGAGAAGTAGTTTCCTGTCACAACCTAGGGAAGATGTTTTATAGGTTTGTTTTAAACTAGGCTGTGTCAACCTAGGTCACCAGAATTCCTCAACAATTCTCTGACTCTTGAAAACAATACCATGCATTGTGAAATTCTTTCCACACACTAGAGACTTTGCTAACTACTATCATGAACATCAAGGCCTTATGATACCTGCCCTTGTTCTTAACGAGTTAATCTTTCATGAACATATGAATATTTAAATGGCAAAGCTTAAGAGCTTCTGAACAAGGCAAAAATATATGCAAAGCAGTATAGAAATAGTAAAGGACTGAAAAGTCTGTTTGCTAGCACAGCTGTAAACATCAGTCCAAGTTCCCACATTAGAGTAGCTTTTGGTTTTTTTCCCTGCGGTAGGGTTTCTCTGTATAGCCTTGGCTGTCCTGGAACTCACTCTGTAGACCAGGCTGGCCTAGAACTCAGAAATCCACCTGCCTCTGCCTCCCGAGTGCTGGGATTACAGGCGTGCGCCACCACTGCCTGGCTTAGAGTAGCTTTTAATTTAAATACAAACAACTAGGCTGAGATGCACCTAAATTTTTGCATTGTATTTGTAGGAAATTAATGGTTGAATATTATATCCCCTTCCACTGACAGGCACTTGCCCTGTCACCATAAGTTCTGAAATCTTACTAATGGTGGCCAGTCTGAAAATTAAGAGGTGTATTAAGGCAAGACCCCTTTATAGTTGTGTTACTTTTATTCAAGTGTCGTATCACAGGTGCTATGGTGAAATCTGAGGATTCAGTAGAGCCCAGTGCACACATTTCGGTTTTCCTGGTGAGTATGGTTTAGACTGTTCTAAGAATGACATGGACTGGAACTTGAGGGCTCTGCTATTCACTGAACACCTGCTGTCGGCTGCCAAGCAAGATAATTGCAGACACCTGTGAGTCATCTTTTCTTGCAAGCATCCAAAGAAGTCATCAAATTTAACACTTCAACAAAGTCTTCAGCAATTCTCATGGAGGACTTTTGGCTGGTGCTGTGGGGACGTTTTGGTGGCTGTGCTCAGCTGACAGCAGGACTGGGCCAGAAGGACTCTGATGACCTTCTCATATGCAAAGGCCTCAGTGATTGTAAGTTCTAGATGTCTTTGAGAGACAGAATAGTTTCTTTATATGGTTTTCAGGACTCCACCAAAAGACAGTTGCTGGAACTCTTGTGAACTTTATCTAAAATAGTCACAGGATCACTTTTACTACACCCAGTGAAAACAACATCACAAGATGAGCCCAGGTTCCAACCTTCAATTGAGAAATGGGGTGTTTTATAACAGTAAAAATATCATTTGTCAGGCTTTTTTGTAATCCCACTCAAATATCTGTGTATAGTAACATATTATCTTCATGGTAATCTTTAAAGGGAGTCAGTTTCACTATGAATTTTGTGACATATCTAAATAAAGAAATCACAACTATTTTGAATTCTCTAGAATTATTAGAATTTCTTAAACAAACAACTGAGAAGATAAAATCATCATTACGAATAAAGAGTTTTTGTCAATCCAAAAGGAAAACAATATTTCAGTAGATATGTGGAGAAAATTGTCTATCATAACCATGGTAACAAATCAACTATTACATCTAAACAACTTACCCATGAAAATATCAAACCTGAGTAATAAGAAGAGATATCCTAATATGAAGAAAACAGCAGTAATCATTTACTAAACAACTAAATATTGCTAAAGCACCCAGCATTAAAGGTAGCAGTGTCCTACTACATTGGTAGCACAGCATCAAAACCTTTTAGGAAGCCAGTATGTCAAAATTCATTAAGAACTCTAGGCATTCATTTGGGGAGGGACAGAGGACAGGGGTTCTTAGGATGCAGTTCCATTGGTAGAGTGTCTTGGTTGCCTACAGAAAGTGCTGGGTTATATTCCAGCATCCTATGAATGGAGAGTGGTTGTTCATGCCTTAGTCCCAGTACTTAGGATGTAGAAGCAGAAGGAACCAAAGTTTAAGGTCATTCTTGACTGCATTATAAGTTCAAGACCAGGGTAAGTTGCATAATATCTTATTCTAAAAAAAAGGTAGATTTTATTTTTGAACCAACTTTTTCATTCTTCACAAGTGTGGAAATGTCTGTACCCATGATGGAAAATTTTATTGCACTATTATATTTCAAAATAGATAGCTACTGAAATAGCCAACAGAAAAGAAGAGTTAGATTAGTATATATTTGCTGACTAACAATATATTTTAAAGAATATTGAATTGAAAATAAATGTTTGTATGGAATGTACGAATGTGGCATATGTGTCTGTGGTGTATGTGCCTATGTGTGTTATATGTGTTTTTGCATGTGTGTATAGTGTATGTGTGTGTATGTGGTGTGTGTTTGCATGTGTGTGTGTGCCTATGTTGTATGTGTCCTGTGCGTATTTTATGTGTAGATGAGTATGAGTGCCTGAGAGTGTGATATATATGACTGTATTTGTGTGTGTGCCATGTGTGTACATAGGTGTGTGTGCATGAGTGTGTATAATATGTCTCTGAATTTATATGTTTGGTATGCATGTGTATGTGTGCCATGTGTGTATGTATGTGTGTTATATGTTTCTGTGGTATGTATGTACGTTTGCGTGATATGCATGTGTGGTGTGTGTCTATGTGTATTCTTTCTCTGTGTGTGTATGTGTGTGTGCATATATAAGGAGCTAGAGAACTTGGTCAGTTGGTTCTTTCTCAATACCTTGTGGTTTTGGGGAATCAAATTGAGGTTAACAGACTCAGAACAAGTGCCTTTACCTCCTGAGCCCTCTCATTGACTGGAAGAATATTTTGAACAATGGGAAAACATTTAACATGCAGAAGCAGATAAAAAGGAAAAATAAATGCAAACTACAGATTCATCGTCATTTTAACTATGTAAAGGTAAACATATCTCCAAAGAAAGTGCAGAAAAATGCAAGAGTACTTATTTAGAAAGAACCGGGTAGCTGATGACTTTTATTTCACTCTGTATATTGCTGTGAATTTCCAAAACTAACCAAACCTGAAAACTCTGTGATAAAAATGAATAGCAAATACAAAATTAGTGTTAACATACAAAAATACCGGAGGCTAGGCACTTCACAAGGAAAAGAGGCTCCCGTTGCCTCATGGATTTGAAGGTTGAAAAGTCCAATCTCAGGCATCCATGTCTGGCAGGTATGTGCTAGACTCCACCATTGCACAAGCAGTTTGGGTTAAGAAAAGATCCAGTGAAAGCAAGGGTCTGTTAGAGCAATCCAATCTCAGGACAAGTACTCAAGTCCTACAAGATCACAAGCATTCATCTATTTAAAAAGTGGTGTCCCAAATACTACTGACCTCTTCAGGGTTGTATGACCTTCCAGAAGCATGGAGAGGAGGAATCCCTAGGCTTGCTAGGTAGATAGCCACCCCTACTTGTCAAACTCCAGGATAATTACTTCCTATCTCCCAAAGCCAAGGATGGATAGCATCATTTGATTCCTGACCTCCACATTCATATGCATATGTGTGGATGCACATACATTCTCCCTACTTGAAGCTGCACACACACACACACACACTCACACACACACACATACACACACACACACACACAAATGTGCATGCTCATGAGCATGCATGTGCGCACACACACACACACACACACATACTCATACACACACACATTTTTCTTTAGAGCAGCATCTGGTTTACAGAAGAGTTGAATAGAAACAGCCAGTTTACATCTATGATATTGGTCCTGTATGTTATTTCCATCTTCTAGTTTGTAACTTCTCTAGTGTCTTTCAGCACAGCACATACTGAATACATGGGGGAGGGGGTGTGTGCTCATCTTATTTTAACTGTCCAATGCAGTGCCTGAAAGCAAGCGCGAGAGCTTTTGTTTGTGTTTATGAATGCCGCTCACAGCCTCTCTGCCCTCACCCAGCAGCAGTGTGCAAGAGAGCATGTCCTGTGGTAGCTTGTCCAAGGAGATATGCCTCAGCTCGCCTGTCATGTCAGAGCTGAAGAGCCAACCTGGGACCTCCTTTCACTTCTTGGAATGGTGGCAAAGGGGGCTGCTTTCAGAAGAGCTAAATGTCACCATACATATTTATAAGTGACCTGGTATTGCTGGGCTGGTGGGCAGTTTATTTTTATAAAAGTCACAAACAACTGAAGACACACTGACAAATCTGTTACAGGTACATGCACATATATGCACAGGTGCATATGTGTATATATACATATATCTATACAAATACAGTCCATCTGTGGATTTTATCCATGTGAGCAGATCTATCCCTGGCTTCATTTTTTTCTTACTAAGCACACGTATCTGTTTATAATATCTAACTGTCATTGGCATTTACCACACCACAGCCTGTATGACATTTCATGCACAAACTCCCTTGTACTTTTCTCTTTTTGTTTCCTTGCAGTCAAAGTTGCGTAGCATTGCAGACAAATGTACACAGTGTGCAATAGCCTGTGTCGGATGAGAAACCAGGCTTCGCCTGATGCCTCACCTCCTCCCAATTAGCAAGGGGTCTACGGAGGCATAGACCACCGCAGAACAAGCGAGTCCCACCGAGCAGCCTGGCTCTGCCTGCGGGGGAAGCCTGCACTGCAATAGGAGCCGGCTGTGGAGTACCAAGAGGGATTTACAACTGCTAATCTTGCATTTTATTTTATGTATTCACTTTATATCCTATTCACTGCCCCTCTTCAGGTCACCCTCTCCCACAATCCTTTCCCCATGCCATCCTCTCTTTTACTCTGAGCTGGTAGGGCCCTTTGGGTTCCCCCCACTCCCAACCCGGGCACTCAAGTCTCTGCGAGGCTAGGAGCTTCCTCTCTTATTGGGGACAGAGAAGGCAGCCCAGCTAGGAGAACCTATCCCATGTATAGGCAAAAGCTTTTGGCATGGCCCTGTTCCAGGTGTTCAGAATCCACAGGAAGACTGAGCTGCACATCTGCTACATTTGTGCAGGGGGCCTAGGTCCAGCCTGTATATGTTCTTTGATATGTTCAGACTCTGACAGCCTCAAGTGTCCAAGTTAGTTGACTTTGTTGGTCTTCCTGTAGAATTCTTATTCCCTTCAGGCCCTGCAAACCTTCCCCCTATTCTTCCATAAGAGTCCCTAAGCTCCATCCACTGCTTGCCTTTGGGTGTCTGTATCTGTGAGTCAGCTGCTGGGTGGAGTCTCTTAGAGGACAACTTGCTCCTGTCTGTATGGTTCAGGAGTCTGATGAAAGTCTACAGCTGCTAATCCTGAAGCTTCCAAAGTTTCCTGCTTTGTATCTCTAAGCACAATGAAAGGCGGCTTAATCCAATTCCAGCATAGGGGTGTCACTCTCCTGGGCATGGTGGTAGAACTGGGAGTGGTTGGGAATGTTTTTTTTTCATGTTCACCTGCTCTCTGATTCACCCCAGTACTTATTCCTGTGTCACTCGAGGGCTGCTGTATTTTCTTTGGAGAGCTGTAGGAAGATAATATACATCCTTTGTTAATAGTGGAGGACTGGGGCAATGGCTCAGTCAATAAGATGCCTGTCTTGTGAGCTAGGACCTTAGTTCAGTGCCTGGAACCCATGTAAGAAGGGCATACATGGTGCTATGCACATGTAAGGCCAACACTGGGGAGGCAGAGGCAGGTTGATTCCTATAGCTCACTGGCTAATCAGCTTTCACAAATTGGCCTGATCCTGGGTGCGAGAGGAACTTGAGGAATGATAGCAGAAGTTGCCTTCTGGCATAATATACATGGGCACCCACGTGCACTGTATTCACATGAATATATACACACACAAGTGAACATATATACGCACATGCATCACATACAACACCACACACATATGCATGTATAAACCACACACACGTATGCATGTACACAATACACACGCATATGCATGCACACACCATGCACATATACACACATACATATACACACATACATATCCACATCACACACACCACACATACATGCATGTACACATGATTACATGATGACAAATCAGAGCATCCAGAAATGCACAGGATTGTTTGAGCAGGGATGCTATATGCACTTCAAAGCCAGTCATTTTCCTGTACATTTCTGTCAGCTTGTTTTCTCCCTTGCATATGAATGTTCTGTCTCACTGACCTACTGAACATACTAAGAAAGGTACACGTTTCTTCCAGAGTGCTATAGCTAAGGTCTAAGATGCATCATCCTCTATTCTTATAACTTATTCTTCAGCTCCAGCCTGCAGGAGAGGGCTCTGTTTTCTTCCCAAAAATCTGGATGATCATTCTAAAGTCCAGGCCATTCCAGCTTCCTTCCTTTCTTTGTTCAAATCCCTGCCATACTCTTCCATCTTACATGGAATCAAACATGAAAGACATTTGGTGCTTAAGGACATATGGCTTGAATAAGTGATGTCTATTATATCAGGTATTTGAATGCTAAATCCCAATAGGTGCTGCTCTGGGGGAAGTTCAGGAGGTGCAGCCTTACGGGAGGAAGGATGCCATTGATTATGGTGTTTTATCACAGCAGGAGAAAAGCTGCTGTACAACAATGCATGGTACAGAAGCACACCCGCGTGTTTTTCAGTCTCATGTTAGCATGTTGCTTTTTGCATACTCAAGCTCTATATTGTTACCTTTTATGTATGCTTTTTCAGTGGAGATATGAACAAATGTCTACTGACCTCAGAGAGGGTACAGATAACAGACCAGAGAAAGGATTTTACCTGAGTCCAACTTAGTGAGTCAGTAAGTTTGTTGGGGTTGCTTAGAGAACACAACTGCACCAGGGAAAAGCCCGCCCAATATGGGAAATGACTCATGACAAAGGAAGTTGCATGCCTATCTTCCTGTATGAATTGCAGGCAGCTTGACCATCAGAGAGTCTCCTTTCAATCATCAATTATTACTGTATACATAACCTTGGGGAGTGGACTTCTGAGTCTTGTAGGTTTCAGGAGATTCCTAAGCCCTATGGGTTTTCTTTATTTAATGAGCCTTATATGTTTCATTTATGTCCTGGTTCTTAATGAGCACTCCTTGTTCCCACCCAGGAGAGAATGTTCATCTTTGAGGAAATAGGTACATAAAATTTCTTCCTTGGGTTTCATCCTCAATAGTTACCACTCAAAATTATTCCCACAATTAGTCTTTATACCCTTCTCACTCTCTCTTATTTTACCCCTTGCACAATTCCCATTTGGCATTTTATACATCTATTAGCTTGCTACCTGATTTTCTCCAGTGAACTTAACTTTCTAATAATTGAGATTTAAAAAAATAATGTCTTCTGTATTTATCCCTGGAGCTTGGAAATTTGCTTGGTATTGAAAAATCATACAATACATATTCACTGAAGGCTGATTTAATCAAAGATTTAATCAACACATTCTGTAGACTTTACTCCAAACATTTATGTCAGTTAAAATCAATCTGAAATTCTTGAAATTTTATGAAATTTTGTTGAATTTTCTGTTACTCAGAGGATTCACACTATTCTGTAGCACTTATCAACTACAAAAACCCCTCAAAGCAATCAAACAAAAAATGCATGGTATGTACCCAGAATTCAATGGGCCTACCTTTTACCTGTAATTTAAATTACCACCCATATAAAAGGGTAGCGTTTCTTCACCTCTTTTTCTTTTCTCTTCATTCCCTGCCTCCTCCCTACCTGCTCACCTGTACCCCTATCTTAAATAAAGCCACGTGGAGTTGTAAAAAAAATGCATGGTAGGGAAAAAAATAAAGTGAGCATTTATGAGTAAGTTGCCATTATGGTTATTTAAAAATGTCTTGTCTTTCCAGGAATACAGTTGGATTCCCAGAAGTGAATGACCACACACCCTTGTAGACCACGTTCTCCACTATGCAGGGTCCAGGGGTAGTTGGTAGAAAGACAAGAACAGGTATGGACCCCAAGCTGATGGAGAATGTAGAGTACTGCTCTTAATAAGGGAGCAACCTGAGGACACTGGGCCTTCCTGAAGAGGGTTCTTGATATGTGTTCATCTACTCTGTCAACTACCACTTGATGATTTCATATAGAGCCAAAACCCACTCACTGGGTTCACTTCAGGCAGAAGGAACTGAGAAGCCTTTATGTTCTAGAGGCCACTGCGGGCTGTGTCACTCAGTAGGTGATGCTTGTGGGACTTTGCCCAAGCCCCTTGGGATTTTTTCCAAAGATGGGGAGGTATCCTTACGACTGCTGCATGATCCTACTAATGTACTTTCTCAATCTTTGCCCATGTAATTTTCTATCATCCTTGCAAGCCCTAATGTCTGATTTTAACATATTCCTCCTCAACAGGACACAGACCCTTGACTAATAAGCCCATAATCTGAACAAAATGCATGGCTGTTTAAGTGTATCCATGTCCAGCTTGAAGGACACATTAAACCTATAGCTGAGGGTCACAGGCACACACTCTAAGTTCTCAGAGGGAACTCCTAGTCCTTTGTCCCATCTCTCAAATAAAGCGTGTCATCACTGAATGTTTCAATGAGTCCTTAAAATAGTCAACAATTGGAGGACTCCTATACTGTAATTATTTTTTATTAGATACTTGCTTTATTTACATATCAAATGGTATCCCCTTTCCATGTTACCCCCCCCCAAAATTCCCTATCCCATCACCCTCCCCCTGCTCATCCCTCCATCCCACACACAATTTCTTGACTTGCATTCCCCTATTCTGGGGGAATCTAGCCTTCACAGCACCAGTGGTCTCTCCTCTGACTGATGTCTGAAAAGGTCATCTTCTGCTACATAAGTAGCTGGAACAATGGGTCCCTCTTTGGTTGGTGGTTTAGTCCCTGGGAGCTCTGGGTGTACTGAGTGGTACATATTATTGTTTTTCCTGCAGGTCTGCAAAACTCTTCAGCCCCTTGGGTCCTTCCTCTAGCTGCTCCATTGGAGACCCTATGATCATTTTATTGCTTGTCTGTGAACCATGGGTATTTTGATCCACTTCCCAATAAATATCAAAGTATCCACACTTTGGTTTTTCTTCTTGAGCTTCATGTGGTCTGTGAGTTTTATCTAGGGCATTCTGAGCTTTTGGGCTAATAGCCACTTATCAGGAGGTGCATACTGTAATGTGTGTTCTTTTGTGATTGGGTTACCTCACTCAGGATGATATTTTCTAGCTCCATTCATTTGCCTAAGAATTTCATGTATTCATTGTTTTTAATAGCTGTGTAGTAGTACTCAATTGTGTAAATGTACTACATTTTCTGTATCTATTCCTCTGTTGAAGGACATCTGGGTTCTTTCCAGCTTCTGACTATTATAAATAAGGCTGCTATGAACATAGTGGAGCATGTGTCCTTATGCGATGTTGGAGCATCTTCTGGGTATATGCCCAGGAGTGGTATGGCTAGGTCCTCAGGCAGTGCTATGTCCAATTTTCTGAGGAACCACCAAACTGATTTCCTGAGTGGTTTTACCAGCTTGCAATCCCACCAGCAATGAAGGAGTGTTCCTTTCTCCACATCCTCTCCAGCATTTCCTGTCCCCTGAGTTTTTGATATTGGCCATTATGACTGGTGTGAGGTGAAATCTCAGGGTTGTTGTGATTTGCATTTCCCTGATGATTAAGGATATTGAACATTTCTTTAGGTGTTTCTCAGCCATCCAGTATTCCTCAATTGATAATTATTTGCTTAGCTCTGTACTCCACTTTTTAATAGGTTTATTTGGTTCTCTGGCATCTAACTTCTTGAGTTTTATATATATATATATATATATATATAAAGGATATTAGCCCTCTATCAGATGTAGGATTGGCAAAGATCTTTTCCCAATCTGTTAGTTGCCATTTTGTCCTGTTGACATTGTCCTTCAAAGCCGGGCATGGTGGTGCACGCCTTTAATCCCAGCACTTGGGAGGCAGAGGCAGGCGGATTTCTGAGTTTTAGGCCAGCCTGGTCTACAGAGTGAGTTACAGGACAGCCAGGACTATACAGAGAAACCCTGTCTCGAAAAACCAAAAACCATAAACCAAAAACCAAAACCAAACCAAACCAAACCAACCAAACAAACAAAAAGACATTGTCCTTCGCCTTACAGAATCTTTGCAATTTTATGAGGTCCCATTTGACAGTTCTTGATCTTAAAGCATAAGCTTTTGGTGTTCTATTCAGGAAATTTTCCTCTGTGCCCATGTGCTCCAGGTTTTTCCCCACGTTCTTTTCTATTAGATTCAGTGTATCTGGTTTTATGTGAAGGTTCTTTATCCACTTGGAATTGAGCTTTGTACAGGGAGATAAGAATGGATAAATTTGCATCCTTATACATGTTGACTGCTAGTTGACCCAGCACCATTTGTTGAAAATGCTGTCTTTTTTCCCACTGGATGGTTTTAGATCCTTTGTCAAAAATCAAGTAACCATAGGTGTGTGGGTTCATTTCTGGGTCTTCAATTCTATTCTATTCATCTTCCTGCCTGTCTCTGTACCAATACCATTCAGTTTTTATCACTATTGCTCTGTAGTAGATCTTGAGGTCAGGGATGGTGATTCTACCAGAAGTTCTTCTATTGTTGAGAACACTTTTCGCTATCCTGAATTTTTTGTTATTCCAGGTGATTTTGGAAATTGCTCTTTCTATTTTATTAGATATATTCTTTATTTACATTTCAAATGTCCCCTTTCCTGATTTTCCCCTCCCCCAAAATCCAATAAGCCATCTCCCCTTCCCCAGTCAAGCATCCCTCGTATTCCCTGTCCTGGTATTCCTCTTCACTACGGAATCAAGTCTTTCCAGGACTGAGGGCCCCTCCTTCCTTTGGTGTCTAACAAGGCCATCCTCTGCTGCTTATGGGTATGGAGCCATGGGTAACTCCATGTGTACTCTTTGTTTGATGGTTTTGTCCATGGAAGCTCTGGGAGTACTGGGTGACTCATATTGTTGGTCCTCCTGTGGTGCTGCAAAACTCTTCAGCTCCTTGGGTCCTTTCTCTAGCTCTCCCATTGGGGACCCTGTGTTCAATGGTTGACTGAGAATATCCCCCTCTGTATTTGTCATGCACTAGGAGAGTCTCCTAGGTGATAGCTATATCCAGCTTTAGTCAGCCCACACTTGTTGGCATCCACAATAGTGTCTGGGTTTTGTAACTGTATATAGAATGGATCCCTTGGTGGGGTAGTCTCTGGATGGTCTTTCCCTCAGATTCTGCTCCACCTTTTTGTCTCTGTATCTCCTTCTGTGTGTATTTTCCCCCTTTCTACAAAGGTCCCAAGGATCCATACTTTGTTTTTCCTCCTTCTTGGGCATCATTTGATATATGAAATGTATCTTGGGTGTTCCAAGTTTCTGGGCTAAAAATCACATATCAGTGAGTGCATACCATGAGTGTTCTAAGAATTTCATGAATTCATTGTTTTTAATGGCTGAATAGTATTCCATTGTGTATATATACCACTTTTTCTGTATCCATTCCTCCGTTGAGGGACATCTGCGTTCTTTCCTGCTTCTGGCTATAATAAATAGGGCTGCTATGAATATAGTGGAGCATGTGTCCTTATTACATGCTGGGGAATCCTCTGGGTATATAAGGAATGGTATAGTAGGGTCCTCCAGTAGTATTATGCCCAGTTTTCTGAGGAACCGCCAAACTGATTTCTAGAGTGGTTGTACCAGCTTGCACTCCCACCAGTAGAGGAGGAGTGTTCCTTTTTCTCCACAACTTCTCCATCACCTGCTGTCTC
The DNA here is from genome assembly GCA_964023405.1 of Apodemus agrarius. Classification (NCBI taxonomy): domain Eukaryota; kingdom Metazoa; phylum Chordata; class Mammalia; order Rodentia; family Muridae; genus Apodemus; species Apodemus agrarius. The sequence goes on along the minus strand of OZ030019.1, from coordinate 78,139,345 downwards.
TTGAGTTTATCTTAGCCATTCTGACCAGTGTGAGGTGAAATCTCAGGATTGTCTTGATTTGCATTTACATGATGACTAAGGATGTTGAACATTTCCTTAGGCGCTTCTCAGTCATTTGATATTCCTCAAGTGAAAATTCTTTGTTTAGCTTTATACCCCATTTTTAATAGGGTTATTTGGTTCTCTGGAGTCTAACTTCTTGAGTTCTTTGTGTATATTAGCCCTCTGTCACATGTAGGGTTGGTAAAGATCTTTTCTAAGTTTGTTGGGTGTCGTTTTGTCCTTTTGACAGTGTCCTTTGCATTACAGAAACTTTGTAATTTTATGAGGTCCCATTTGTCAATTCTTGATCTTAGGGCATAGGCTATTGGTGTTCTCTTCAGGAAATTTTTACCTGTGCCCAGGTGCTCAAGAGTCTTCCCCAGTTTCTGTTCTATTAGTTTTAGTGTGTCTGTTTTTAGGTGGAGGCCCTTGATCCCCTTGAACTTAGTACAAGTAGATAAAAATGGATTGATTTGCATTCTTCTGCATGCCTGCTGCCAGTTGAGCCAGCACCATCTGTTGAAAAGGCTATCTTTTTTCCACTAGATGGAATTAATGCCTTTTTCAAAGATCAAGTGACCATAGGTGTGTGGGTTCATTTCTGGGTCTTCAATTCTATTCAATTGATCTACCTGCCTGTCACTGTACCAATACCATGCAATTTTTTAACACTATTGCTCTGTAGTACTTCTTGATGTCCAAGATACTGATTGCACCAGAAGTTCTTTTACTGTTGAGAATAGTTTTAGCTGTCCTGGGTTTTTTGTTATTCCAGATGATTTGAGAATTGCTCCTTCTAAGTGTATGAAGAATTGAATTGGAATTTTGATGGGGATTGCATTCAATCTGGAGATTGCTTTTGGCAAGATGGCCATTTTTACTATAGTAGTCCTGCCAATCTATGAGCATGGAAGATTTTTCCATTTTCTGAGGTCTTCAATTTCCTTCTTTAGAGACCTGAAGTTCTTCTCATTCAGATCTTTCACTTGTTTTGTTAGAGTTACCCCAAGATACTTTATATTGTTTGTGGCTATTATGAAGGATGCCATTTCCCCATCCTGGGTTTTTTTGTTATTCCAGATGAATTTGAGAATTGCTCCTTCTAACTGTATGAAGAATTGAATTGGAATTTTGATGGGGATTGCATTCAATCTGGAGATTGCTTTTGGCAAGATGGCCTTTTTACTATATTATTCCTGCCAATCCACGAGCCTGGGAGCTCTTTCCATCTTCTGAGGTCTTCTTCAATTTCTTTTTTTTTACATGATTATTTTTTTTATTTTCTATATTCTTTGTTTACATGCCGAAGGCTTTCCCCTTTCCCAGTTTCCCCCTCACCATATGTTCCACATGTCCTCTTCCACCACCCTCCCTCCCCACCCCCCCACCACCGCCTATTCCCCAATCACCACCCCACCATTTCTCTTCTCTATTCTGGTACTCTCCTACAAAACTGGATCCAGTCCTTTCAGGACCAGGGTCCTCTCCTTCCTTCTTCTTGGGAATCTTTTGACTTGTTAATTGTGCCTTGAGTATTCAGAGCTTCTGGGATCATTAATATCCACTTATCAGTGATTGCATTTCATATGTATTCTTTTGTGATTTGGTTAACTCACTTAGGATGATATTTTCCAGATCCAACCATTTGCCTACAAATTGCATGAATTCATTATTTTTAATTGCTGAGTAGTATTCCATTGTATAAATATACCACATTTTCTGTATGCATTCTTCCTTTGAGGGACATCTGGGCTCCTTCCAACTTCTGGCTATTATAAATAAGGCTGCTATAACACTTTAAGAGATGTTCAACATCATTAGTCATCAGGGAAATGCAAATCAAAACAACCCTGAGATTCCACCTCACACCAGTCAGAATGGCTAAGATTAAAAACTCAAGAGACAACAGGTGCTGGTGAGGATGTGGAGAAAGAGGAACACTCCTACACTGTTGGTGGGACTGCAAGATGGTATAACCGCTCTGGAAATCAGTATGGCGGTTCCTCAGAAAATTGGGCATGACACTTCCAAAGGACCTTGTCATACCACTCCTGGGCATATACCCAGAGGATTCCCCTGCATACAATAAAGACACATGCTCCACTATGTTCATAGCAGCCTTCTTCAATTTCTTTCTTCAGAGACTTGAAGCTCTTGTCATATAGATCTTCGACTTGTTTGGTTAGAGTCACACCAAGATACTTTAGATTGTTTGTGACTATTGTGAAGGGTATCATATCTCTAATTTCTTTCTCGACCTGTTTATCCTTTGAGTATAGGAAGCCTACTGATTTGTTTGAGTTAATTTTATATCCAGTCACTTTGCTGAACTTGTTTATCAGGTTTAGGAGTTCTCTGGTGGAATTTTTGGGGTCACTTAAGTATATTGTAGATGATCATATCATCTACAAATAGTAATACTTTGACTTCTTCCTTTCCAATTTGAATCTCTTTGACCTCCTTTTGTTGTCTAATTGCTCTGGCTAGGACTTTGAGTACTATATTGAACAGGTAGGGAGAGAGTGGGCAGCCTTGTCTAGTCTCTGATTTTTGTGGAATTGCTTTACGTTTCTCTCCATTTAGTTTGATGTTGGCTACTGATTTGTTGTATATTGTTTTTACTATGTTTAGTTTTGGACCTTTAATTCTTGATCTTTCCAAGACTTTTATCATGAAGAGGTGTTGGATTTTGTCAAATGCATCAAATGAAATGATCGTGTTTTTTTTTTTTCTTTAAGTTTGTTTATATAGTGGATTGCATTAATGAATTTCTGTATATTGAACCATCCCTGCATCCCTGGGATGAAGCCTACTTGGTCATGGTGGATGATCATTTTATATGTTCTTGAATTCGGTTGGCAAGAATTTTTTGAGTGTTTTTGCATTGATATTCATAAGGGAAATTGGTCTAAAGTTCTCTTTCTTTGTTAGGTCTTTGTGATGTTTATGTATCAGAGTAATTGTGGCTTCATAAAATGAACTGGGTAGTGTTCCTTCTGTTTTTAGTTTGTGGAATAGTTTGAAGAGTATTAGTGTTAAGTCTTCTTTGAAGGTCTGATAGAACTCTGCATTGAACCCATCTGTTCCTGGGCGTTTTATGGCTGGGAGACTATTATTGATTGCTTCTATTTCTTTAGGGGTTATGGGATTGTTAAATCATTTATCTGTTCCTGATTTAACTTTGGTACCTGGTATCTGTCTACAAATTGTCCACTTCATCTATATTTTCCACTTTTGTTGAGTATAGGCTTTTGTAGTAGGATTTGATGATTTTTTTGATTTCCTCAGTATCTGTTGTTATGTATCCCATTTCGTTTCTGCTTTTGCTGATTTGGATACTGTCTTTGTGCCCTCTGGTTAGTTTAGCTAAAGGTTTGTCTATCTTGGATTTTTTTTCAAAGCACCAGCTTCTGGTTAGGTTGATTCTTTGTATAATTCTTTTTTGTTTCTATTTGGTTAATTTCAGCCTTGAGTTTGATTATTTCCTGCCATCTACTCCTCTTGGGTGTATTTGCTTATTTTTGTTCCAAAGCCTTCAGCTGTGCTGTTAAGGTGCTAGTGTATGCTTTTTCCAGTTTCTTTTTGGCAGCACTCAGAGCTATGAGTTTTCCTCTTAGCACTGCTTTCTTTGTGTCCCATAAGTTTCAGTATGTTGTGCCTTCGTTTTCATTCTAAAAAGTCTTTACTTTCTTTATTTCTTCCTTGACCAAGTTATCATTGAGTAGAGCATTGTTCAGTTTCTATGTGCATGTGGGCTTTCTGTTTTTTTTTTTCTTGTTATTGAAGACCGGCCTTAGTCTGTGGTAATCTGATAGGATGCATGGAATTATTTCAATCTTCTTCTATCTGCTGAGGTCTGTTTTGTGACCAAGCATATGGTCAATTTTGGATAAGGTACTGTGAGGTAATGAGAAGGTATATTCTTTTGTTTTAGGATAAAATGTTCTAAAGATATCTGTTAAATCCACATGGTTCATGACTTCTGTTAGTTTCACTGTTTTTCTGTTCAGATTGTTTCCCTGATCTGTCCATTGATGAGAGTGGGGTGTTGAAGTCTCCCACTATTATAGTGTGAGGTACAATGTGTGCCTTGGGCTTTAGTAAAGTTTCTTTTATGAATGTGGGTGCCCTTGTATTTGGTGAATATATATAGTTCAGAATTGAGAGTTCATCTTGGTAGATTTTTCCTTTGATGAATATGAATATCCTTTCTTATCTTTTTTTGATTACTTTAGGTTGAAAGTCGATTTGATATTGGCTACACTGGCTTGTTCTTGGTTCCATGTACTTGGAAAATTGTTTCCCAGCCTTTTACCCTGAGGTAGTGTCTGTCTTTGTGCCTGACGTGGTTTACCTGTATGCAGCAAAATGTTGGGTCCTACTTATGTTTCCAGTCTGTTAGTCTATGTCTTTTTATTGGGGAATTGAGTCCATTAATATTAAGAGATATTAAGGGGAGTGATTGTTGCTTCCTGTTATTTTTGTTATTAGAGGTGGGGTTTTGTTTGTGTGGTTATCTTCTTTTTGGTTTGTTAAAATAAAATTAATTTCTTGCTTTTTCTAGTGTGTAGTATTCCTCCTTTTTTGATGTTTTCCATTAATTATCCTTTGAAGGGCTGGAATTGTGGAAAGATATTGTGTAAATTTGTTTTTGTCACAGAATACTTTGGTTTCTCCATCTATGGTAATTGAGAGATTTTCTGGGTATATTAGCTTGGTTTGGCAAAATAGGGTTTGTATGACATCTGCCCAGGATCTTCTCACTTTCATAGTCTCTAGTGAGAAGTCTGGTGTAATTCTGATAGGTCTAACTTTATATGTTACTTGACCTTTTTTTCCTTACAGCTTTTAATATTTCTTTGTTTAGTCCATTTGGTGTTTTAATTATTATGTGATAGGAGGGATTTCTTTTCTGGTCCAATCTATTTGGAGTTCTGTACGCTTGTACATTCATGGGTGTCTCTTTCATTAGGTTAGAGAAGTTTCCTCTTAATTTTGTTGAAGACATTTCCCTTTAAGTTGGAAATCTTCACTCTCTTTTAAACCTATAATCCTTAGGTTTGGTCTTCTCATTTTTTGTCCTGGATTTCTTGGATATTTTAGGTTAGGAGCTTTTTGCATTTTTCATTTCCTTTGACTGTTGTGTCAATGCTTTCTGTGGTATCTTCTGCATCTGAGATTCTCTTTTCTATCTCTTGTATTCTGTTGTTGATGCTTGCATCCATGACTCCTGACTTCTTTACTAGGTTTTCTATGTCCAGAGTTGTTTCTCTTTGCGATTTCTTTATTGTTTCTACCTCCACTTTTAGATACTGGATGGTTTTGTTCAATTCCTTCACCTGTTTGATTTTGCTTTCCTGTAATTCTTTAAGAGTTTCGACCTATATACCTGTGTTCTCCTATATTTCTTTAAGGGAGTTATTTATGTCCTTCTTGAAGCCCTCTATCAGCATCATGAGCTGTGATTTTAAATCTAAATCTTGCTTTTCTGGTGTGTTGGATATCCAGGACTTACTGTTGTGGGATGATTGGGTTCAGATGGTGCCATGTTACCTTGATATCTGTTGGTAACATTCCTACATTTACCTTTCCCCATATGGTTATCTGTGGTGTTTGTTGGTCCTGCTCTCTCTGGCTGGCACTTGTCCTCCTATGGGCATGCAAGCTTGTCTCAGCACCCTTGGATTACTGCCTCTCCCCTGACCCAGAGTGCTGTGGCACTGCCCAGCTCCTGGGTGCTGGTAGGGCCCTGGCAGATCCTGTCCCAGCTGCTCTGCCACTCCTGTGTTCCCTGCACTCCTGACTGTAGCTGTCTGCTCAGTTGCTGTAGAGAGAATGGTGGCCTTACCTCCAAAGCTGGGAGTCAAATCACTCCCTGCAGAGCAGTTTTCCCCTGACAGGATTGGTGCACAGATGGCTGTTGCACCGCCCAGCTCCTGGGTACAGGAGGAGCCCGGATGGACCCTGTCCCAGCTCTTCTGGCACTCCGGTGTTCCCTGTGCTCCTGGCTGTACTCACTTGCTCAGTTGCCAGAGAGAAGATGGCCTATACTGTAACTCTTAATCCCATGTTTACAAGTGGATTACTTTAGACACGTGGTTTCTTTTGTTAGCAGTATTTTCCCCTAACAGACTAAAACTACCTGTCGTATGGGGACTTGTTTCAAGCAATAAATTAATCCAGGTCATTACAGGGCAGCCTGAAAGTTTCCATGCCAACATATTCTAAACTTCCTTGCCAATAGAGAATAAGACAGATATTCACAGTGTCTGGCTAAAGACGAAGAGTCCAGAATCTGATGACCAAGTTTTCTATCCTGGCTTTCTTACCAGCTGTGCAGGCACAAGCTATTTCAGTTCCTTTTTCCTTTCTCCAGATATAAAACAGAACCAACAATGTGTTTCTTAGGGTATCAATGTCAAAATAAAGCAAGACTACTTTAAAAGCACATAAAACAGCCTCCATCAAGAGCATAAGGTATTATAATTGATAAGTGGAGGGAGCTATAATTTACATACACACAGTTAACATTTCTATCTCACATTTAACATAAAATAAACAATTACTATTCAGATATCGACTAAAGACAGATGAATTATATCAATGCAAATTATTTTAATGCTTTAGCACACAGGCAGTCAAATACGAGACACTCCATCATGAAGCATTTCCTATATAGTATGACCCTGATTCAAAAGAAAAAAAACAAAACCCAAACATCATTGAAAATAAAAACAAACATTTCCTACCAAGTCATAAATCTTAAATAGTTGAATATGACTTAAATGCTTTTTGTTGACCCATCAACCCATGGGGTCAACATGAGAACTTCATAAAAGTACATGCTACAGATCTTATACATCTCTAATTTAGGGCTATTAGAAAGATCCCAGAAAGATGGCTTAAACAATGTCAACATCTCAATGGCTCTAGGGAAAGTCTACACTTTGTAGTGCACATTTGGACAAGAAAACCCACAGTGAGAAAGCATACTCAAAAGTAGAATAAAAAGAGTGACTCTATCTCTGTTGGCTCAAGCCTCTCTATTGCCTTTTGCATTGGTGTGTGTGAGTGTGAGCACATGCATGTGTTCATGTATTGGGTGGAGCAACAGAGAAACAGGTCAGTCGGATTAAAACAGTACTGCACTGCACTGCATTCAATGAATGGGTGTTAAAGTCTCCATCTTAAATGATAGGTTGTTTCTATGCAATTAACTATCAACAGTGTGACATAAATAATAGTTACTGCTCTTCTACCCTGTAATCTGGGGGCAGAGATGTTTGGCAATACATTGTCCTTGATACATAGCAGCAGCTGCTGTGGTTACTGTTTCTTCTTGGATTTATCTGTGCATGTATACATGTTTGTGGGTGCGTGCACGAATATGCTCCTCTATGTGGAGGGCAGCCTTCTACTTCAGTACCCCTTCATCTTTTTTCCCCTAAGGCAGAACTGTCACCATCATTGTCATTGTCGTCGTCGTCGCCATCATCATCATCATCATCATCATCATCATCATCATCATCATCATCATCATCATCATCACCATCTTTTTTCAAAGGATGCCAGGGACACATGCTTTGATGTACTCATGCCTTATAATCTCTCTTTGCAGTCAAAAAGTCTATTTCTAGTGTAAGTAAGCAACCACATTGAAGTTGTAAGAAAATTAATCAACTCCATCTTCTGAAACTGGATGTCCTCCTCCTTCTTAAAATTAATTTGTTTGTACTCTCAGGTGCTGTGAGAGAGGAATAGTTATTTTCCACAGGGCAACTAGCATCCTTCTACTCTGTATGCTGTGGAAGAAAGAGAATTTATGGGGGAATGGCTCTGGTTTGATTTGTTCTCTAAAGCTTTCATCACTGTCTTGATGGCAAAGCTCTTATCAGTATATGAAGATATTGCAGAAGGCACATTCTGCTCCTGATCTCACAAATGCACTCTTCCATGTGTTTCTACTCCACAATGGAGCATTTAGACAAATCATTTCTAGCTTGCTTGCAATCTTCATGACAGATATGAAATAGAATATCCTACTATCTGTCATAGCATTAGAGAAAAATATGACTTTGGAAACTGGAAGAGGCTGAATCACTGTCTGTCTTAGAGATTGTGTGTGTATGTGTGTGTGAGTGTGTGTGTGTGTGTGTGTGTGTGTGTGTGTGTGTTTGACATGGATTTATGTATTT